>JAACNH010002748.1:0-35627 GCA_019447015.1 Hymenochirus boettgeri
ACATACACCAAGAGGAAAAAAGACGAGGGGGTAGAGACATAATATTGACATACTATTACAGTGCTACGTGACAGTTGATTTTTAACACGTAGGGGCAGCTTTATAAAAGGGCCGAAATACACCCTGAAGTTACCGCCACAAATTACGCTTTTCCTCCTATTTATAATGACAGTTAAACCACCCCCACGCCGCTTATAATAGGAACCGAGCGGTAACGAGGGGTTAACTTTTCGGCGGCCGGGTTTCGCACCTTTGATAAATTCGCGTTAATATCAATTTTTGTCGAAAATTGTCTGGAAACTTTGTCCCCTAAAAAATACCACTATCGCAATGCAATTGGTGCTTGATAACTGTTTCCTAGCCCATGCATCAAACCCCTGTCCTTCCCTTACATGTTCCCCCTGCCTCCCCCTTTGTTTTTTGTTTTAACACTTTAGATTGGATTTTAGCTTTCATAAATATCATCAATAAAGTGTAATATAGTTATGCAACGAAAACATAGTGAGTATAAAATACCGGGGTTATAGTTACTGCTAATTATCTTAGAGCCACAATCTCACTAATTGAAGTTATGCAATTCTTGCCCACTGCACTTTCCTGCTGCCATGATCTCTGACACTCCCCCAATTTGCTTTGGCTATTATGCGATATGTTTTATATAGGTGTACACAGAGCCAGCCGAGGGACCATGGCTCCTCTGTAATTTATTGGAGATAGATTTATATTATTAACATCAAAAAAAAAGTTCTGGGATTGTTTCATTCCCAAATGTTTAAATATGGGACCGTTCACGCTGGACAGCCATAAATGACTCGCTATTTTAGTATATCCTCCTGTAATGATTCCTCTCTGCATTTCTCCATGTGCTAGTCATATTCATATCCAATAATGTTATTTCACAGTTTTTATCCCTATACTGTATATCCAGGCTCCCTTTCAAGATCTTTAGTTTAGCCTTTGGTGTTCAGTGACAGGGATAATTGACTAAATGACAGAATTTTAATTTTACATCTTAGCTTTATATTGAGGCCCCCATCACATCTCATCCCAGCTCTGCTCATATTTCCTTTGCATGAGGTTCCCCTGTTTCTTCTGGAAAGTTAGCATCGAGCGTCCACCATGCTCACAGAGTTGGAACCCCATTTCGTAGAGCTCCCTCTTTTGTCGATAAGTTCACAGAAAACAAAAATCTACTTTGGTGTCAAGGAATTGATGCATATTTCTCACACACAGCTAAGATATAGTACCATACTAGGATATTGGAGAAATACAGGGATGGCTTTTAGAGTATGTTGGTGAATGTCACACTATTTAGAAGTGTCGAAGTGTAATGGATTCATCTAATTGTAATCACTGTGGACAAGAATAATTTGTTACGACTTAGACCAGGAATAAAAACATTACAAACCTAGTAAAAACAAAGAAAACACGTATTTTTTTTTCTTTTCAAGTACAACTAATATTGATTAATAGATAAGGTGCTCCCTTCCCTGTATTAATATTGCGGACAATTGCCTATATATTTCTTTTTATACAGGGAAACGCTTTGGGCTCGAAGAAACCTTTATTCATCCTACAAGTTCGGAAATTACTGAAGGACGCAGCACTCGAGTAGTTTGTGTACATTATGGAAGAGATTTGGCAGGGGCTTTATGTAATAGGTAAAACGCAGTGGGGGAATGTCACCCCCCAGACCTACCATTTGATGACACACTCCTTCAAAATATCTCCCATTCGCAACTCACACACTCCCTGCTATGCAGAACCCGGGAAAATCATGGGATAGAAAGGAGTAATGCCAACATCTTGAAAGTCCCTCTGAAACTGCTCTAGAAAAAGCAAGAGAGGTTCCCTAGCAATCTCCAATTAAAGGGAACAGCGATAAAAAGGAAAGTTAGTTTGCACAAAATAGATGTACACACTGAGCTGCTAGTCTTTAGAATACCATTTCTGCACCTCAAATTGGCATGAGAAAATACCTTCCATATCAGTGCCCAATGTGGTGTGCTCATCATTGAGTTCCAGATGCTATTCTGGGTTTATTATGAAGAATGACCTATATAACTCTTACACTTTGTTCAGCCTAATGCTTGGTACACACCCCACTTTTTTGGAGCAGATCAACCGTACTAATAAAATTTCGGTCAATTGGCCAAAATATGGATACTTTCACCCCTTGCTGTATGGATTGGTGTGGCCAACATTATGCCTAATGGATAAACATTCAATCGAACATGGAGTCAATTTTTGAGGAATTTTGCATTCTTTAATAAACTGCTAGATTTCTCGTTCGTGCAAAATTAGATTCACGTCTATCCTCTCTTCTACACCTTTCTGTTCACATGTTCTTCTCAACATCTTATTGCTTTTGCATTTTGGAACCTAGTTTTTTTTTAAATTCACCTTCCTTTTCGTGTATTAAAGCTGCTATGTTTCTGCTTTTTCCACCCCTTTCAATCGATATTTCTAGTTATAACGTGGGCTCCTCAATTGTGTCTGCACATCCTCTCTAACTCAACGCCAATTGGGTCCATTGGCTTACTAACCACGCTTAGGGGCCCTGATGCAGATTTTGGGCATGGGCCCCCCCCACCTGCCACATACACAAATCATCACGCAAACCAATAATCATTTTCCATACAAAACATCCAATTCCATCATGATACAATTTTTAAAAGGCACTCATTTTAAAGACCAGACATACTTGTTACCCATACACCTAGCCAAACTATTCGATCAGATTATAAACCGTATTTCTAACTTAGATCCTGCAACACTTCTAACATAACGAACCACTGACGCTAGTAATGCTGGGCACACCGAGAGTGTGGTAAATGGCTGTGTATATAACCACTGGTAAAATAGTTGGCGACAAAGACTGGTTAAAGATTGGCACCAGACAATAGTAAAACGCTTTGTACAACAGATACTGGTGAAACAGTTGCACACATAATGGTATTATTTGGAACCTTAGGCACAAAAATGGGAACCCCCTTCTTGAACTAAGGTCCCTGGTGCGTTTCAATCCCCTGCACCTCTGGTAGCTATGGTGAACACCCCCACATAGTTCTACCTTTTCTTTTCCTTCTGCATATATGTTCATGCCTGGTCATTCACTTTCCAGAACCATTTTCCTGCATCTACAGATACAATCAGCTGCGGTTGATGATATGACCATCACATTTACTTTACTTTCCCTGGTGCTTAACCTGTCTCTTTTCAAAATTTCAATCCTGAAATTGTCTCAATGTAATGGTAACGGTGAACACATGTTTAGTAAACGGTGTTTCTGGTTGTGTGTGAATGAATTTACTATCAGATTTTAATTTTGTTTTTATTGTTTTACTGTTCACATTACATTTTTATTGGTGAATTTACAACAGACAACAAAATCTGCAATTAATATAGGAATAGGTAAATGTTCGACTCGGATAGCATATAATAGTATATCATGTATCCTAGGCAATATATTTGCCTTTTGCTGGAGGCATCCTTCTTAAAGGGCAGGTACACAGAATTATATGTTTTCGCGTAGGTTGGCCTAAGCGGCCTTTATTATATACGTGTTGGATTTAGCTGGTCTCCTACTCAGACTGCCCTCGAATTTGCAAACTCTCAAAGGGCACATGCTACAACTAGAAGATATTGGAGAAGAGGGCCAACAAGCATTCCACGCTGCAATGGGTAGTAGAAAAACTAAGGAAAGAAGGGTACACACACAATACCTCATAGTTAAAGGCACAGCTAGCCAATAACGCAAACATATGATTAGCAGGTACCTGCCCTGTTGGCCACCTCGTACAATGACCCTACCATACCGCAATGTTTGAGATAATTGGAAATTGAACATGAAATCTATGAATCGTGATCATACATTTATTCCCTTGGTAGATTTATGACAGATACGTAGATTTTATGGCCCCCAATCATAATGTACGATCACAGCACGAGTGTTAAAGGCACAGTATAGCAAAATAAATTCAATACTGCTCCTTTATCATATGGCTCCAGGTGAGGGAAAGCATAATCTAGAGAGTAATTTTAAAAAATGCACAGGGATAAAAAAGAAAAGGGGAGAAGGAAAAGATGGATAGAAGCCCACACGGCACTCAACGCATAAAAGGTAACATCATAAACCTAGGCAAACAATCCTCATAAGTATGGAGGACCCAGTGGTGGCATTAGATTCAAAAAAACTTTATTATATATATTGAATCAAAACTAATAAAACAACCCACATTGCGCAATGGGCCCCTTAACATAACATACAGGTGTGATAGTATGATCTAGATATCATACTATAGTATAAGTACACATGCTATAAGACCCTATATAGGCAAAAAATCCAGAAGATGGTGGTCCTGGTAAGGTAGCAAACAGGGACACAAAGTACCTGAAAATATGGATAACACATTATATAAAGGCACAGTAGGCCAGTTGCAAGTTAATTAGAGGGTGACGAAGCATCATGCTATATTAGAATCACCCCCCACAAGCATTTAGACATAGTCATTGGGAAAAGCAAGCCATAAGGGAAAAGAAAAAAAAGTGGGGAGAAAAAGGACAGTGAAACAAACACAGTCAAATGCAAGGGCAATCCAAAATGAAGAAAGGAGAAGACTCACCAACAGCTGCCTCGGTAAGTCTAAATGCTCTTCCAGTCAGTTCCCCCCCTGCTGCAACAGAATAGCTGGCTCCGAATCCTAGTATTCAGATACACAAAAAACACAACCGCCATCTAGATAGCGTGCCACAAACTGTAAACGGGAACATCAGTGGGCATAGCTACAGACTTATGGGCCCTGTCACTCATTTTAAAACAGACAAACATACTTTACATATACACCTAGCAAAACTATTCATCAGATTCAAACCATATTTCTAAAACTTAGATCCTTAAACCTCTGAAATAACTTAAACTGACACTAGTAAAATGCTTGTACACAGACCACTGGTAAAACAGTTGGCACACAGACTCGGTTTTTGGACCTTAGCACAAAATGGGGCCCCTTCTTGCCTGGCCAAGGCCCTGGTGCGGTACTCCCTGCAACCCTGAAGCTACGCCCCAGGTACCATGCAGCAAACAATTCATCCACCATAGACCAATGCCTTTTCAAGGCCGACAACTCTTCTCCAGGTCACGTGGTAAGCTGAGGCCGGGATGCTTAAATGTCCAAATGCAGTGCACTCAGACCCAAAGTTCACTCAAAATCCTATTTCACAGCTACATATGTGCAAACAAAATCAATTGACCCGCATTATACGGTGCTCCCACACTAAAAAGTAAGGAATATATATAATAGTAAGTGCAAAATTATTTACATTTTTTTTTACATTGAACTTTTATAGTAAATCCTCAAAACATACATATAAATGAATAATATAAAAGTAACAATGGCGTTCAAAGGGTTAGGAACTAGTGGTAGTGCATTGCCAACTCTTCATTCATACCCCTGGGGTTTGCTTCTCTGGCATAATAAAATCCATTTTGTCTCCTTTTATAGGATCTTTTTACCCAGTTCCACCACCTCGCACAGGGGTCTTATTTTTTTCCAAATACCATGCGGTGAGGCAACTTGGTCTGAGCATGTTTCTTAGAGAAGTGTCTTGCCACACTACTTCTTATTATTCCTGATATCACGTATATGTTCCTATAATCTCATATGCAATTCCCTAATTGTCTTCCCCACAGATACAATGGGCAACTACATTGATCGCATATAACTCCTTTCGATTTGCACTTAGTAAAATCTTAAATTATGAAGACCTTACCATCCTGATGTTCAAATGGTACATTTTCTTTTTTATATATGGACAAGCTTTACAGTTGCCACATCTGGCTACCTTTCAAAGGAGTTTGCTCCAACCAAGTTGGGTTTTTTAATGGACAAAAAATGGCTGGAAATCAAGGATTGTCCAATTGTAGGGGCTCTACTGGGGACAACCCTAGGAGTGTCCCCTATATATTTGCCTAAGGACGCTCATCTGATTGCAGAATAAACCAATATTTTTTAATTAGCTGTTGAACCCAAGCTCAATCGTCATTGAACTTGATAACCAAATTCACTGTATCTGTATAGTTTTTATTTCTTTGGGCCTATTTATAAAAATCGTTATCGTTATCGTAAAATACCGTCGATCTAAATCACGACCGGGTTTTTACACGATAACGACCGTTTTTACCGCGATACGAACCGTTATTTACCGATATCGTTAATACCGGTCCGTTATCGTTAAATAACAACCGTTATTTACCATAACATCGTTATTTACGATACGTCGTTCTTTACCGATACGGTCATTATTTACCGATAATGGTCGTTTCGGAAATAACGACCGTTCATCGGTACATAACATCGTTTCGTAATAACGACCGTTATCGGTAAATAACGGTCGTTATCGGTAAAACCCCGGTCGGTATTTTACGATACGATCGTAATTTTACGATAACGATAACGATTTTTTATAAATAGGGCCCTTTGTCCAAACACCAGTGTTTCCCTCTGAGAGTGTTTGGCCCTTTTTTCAGAGCCACCTACAGGGGTAAGCCTCTCTCTGAAATGGTATAAACAATTCGACCTTCCCTTTCAAAGTCAGGCAGAAGATGTACACTTTTTTATCTAGCTCTGAGATACTGTCCGACAGGGATGCCTTTAAGTAATGAAGTTGGGTTGCATGCCTTTGAGCACGTAACAGGTTTATTTTCCCGCAGTAACTTGCAGAAAGTTCGGTATGAGTTTTACTCCCTCCCTACCTTCTTTATATTCAAATCTAAAAAGAGAATACACTGAAAATCAAACTGGTATGTAAGTCTAAATCAGTCATTGACATTTGGATAAAAAGCTGGAGTTCCTCAACAGACTCATCCCATCAATAAAGATTCATCTATGTAATGACCAAAAAATGACAACATTCTTAAGGCACAATTAACCCCCTCTTCGGCGAATATATACTTCTCCTAGGCCCCCAGGTAGAGGCCTGCATAGGTAGGGGCATAAGCCTTGCCCATCCCGTGCCTTGTAACTGGTGGTAAAATTACCAAACGTAAGTTATTTGGGAAAAATATCTCCCAAAGTTGAATATAAGAGAAGAGTGTTCCTCTTTGTAGTTAGATACCCTTTGATCCACCCCCAAACCCTCGTTTATTATGAATGGAGGGGTACAAGGGTCTCCACAATCAGGCCCACCAAGATAGTACTGTCCTTGAATTGAGTTCAAACATCATAAGACGTCTAATGTAAGTAGGAAGGTTTAGTTGTCCAAAATGGTTGTAAGTTAATACACAAATTAAGAAATATTTTGAGTAGGGCTTCCCATACTCTATAATCGGGTGGCCCGGTGGTCTTTTGGGATTTTTTAGGTAATTTTGGCAGCCAGTAAGAGACAAGGTAAGCTGGATGCTGATTCAACAGAAATCGAAAGTCGATCTATTATAATGGCCTCATTAAAGGCTATAATGAGGCAATTCCTAACCTAACTCAACAATATTGTGTGGGATCGCTCAATTGTCTAAGATCCCTCCATGTGAATAATCATCTTATCATCTAATGCATAACATTCAACTCTTTCATCTTTTGGCAGCCCATTGAAATTGACGAACTGGTCTAGAATTCAATCGACATTATGCAGTTAAAAAAAAAGCTGGTGCAAACAATCAAGCTGTGTGCTGCTATTGACAGTGAATGCTGTTTAAAAAAATGTTTATTATTACATTCATCAGTTTATTTGTTGTCAAATGATAATTTGGTTATATAACGTATGCTTATGGTCAATCTGAATTGGTTAACCTGGGCACAATGTAAATACATTACACATGTATTTACATATCAAAAGTATTGTCTAGCATATACACAGTAGGAAACATACACAGGATGGACACTATAAGTGCAATGTTGAGTTTTAGAACCAAAACATACTGGAATAATCAACAAGCAGGGTGGCTGGCAGAATTTTTCACTTCAAATTCAAAATTCAAATTATTATATATAAATATATATATATAATATATATATATATATATACATACACACACATATACATCCAAAGAAAGTATACCACACTGATGTGTCTCCATCATCAATGTATATTTTCATTAGAATAGCTACCGTATATACTCGAGTATAGTCGATCAGAGTATAGTCGAGGTACCTATTTTTACCTGAAAAAATTTTGAAACGATTGACTCAGTAAAGTCGAAGGTGAAATATCACCACTACTGCCTTCTGATCTGTGTTGTTTTTAGGCTTTAGTGCCCTTTAAATAGACAGCAGAATTCCCATCATGAATCCCATACAGTAATAGGCAAATCATTACCAGTAACCTCAATACTTTGGCACTCCAGATGTTTGGAAACTACAACTACCACATGCTTGTTTCTGGGAGTTTCAGTTTCTAAACAGTGGAGTGGCAAGGTTCAGTAAACTTTTAATTAAGCTTACCATCATTTACAATTCTCCTGAACCCCATATAGTAAAGGGCCTCTGACCCCATATAGTAAAGGATTCTCTGACCCCAATATTTAAAATGTCACCCTGAGAGTTGTAGTTTCCAAGCTGTCATTTGCACTGAACGAGCATGTGTTTTTTGCCCCAAACCTGAGGAGACCCATCGATTTACAGCATCCAGTGACAGTGCTGAGTGAGTCCCCAGGCAGAATACAGGAAGCGGAAGTGTAAAGGCAGATCAGCTCCTGTACTTTCTATTACAGGTTCACACGCCCACCTACTGGTTACTATCGTAATTGCAGAATTGGATCTAAATTAGGACTTGACTCGAGTATAAGTCGATGTTAGGTTTTCAGGCTAATTTTAAAGCCTAAAAATTCGACTTATACTCAAGTATATACGGTAGATGTGTTTTAGTCTGAGGAGCATGAGTACAGTTTTGTTCCAGTCTGAAATGCGTACAGCAATATGCAATAATATAGTAACATAGAATTGGAGATTGAATAAAGACATCCATCCATCTAGTCCCAACCTTTATACCTTCCCTCTTTAACACTTCATAAGCATTTGATACAGAGGAAGGCAAACAAACAGCTGAAAGGGGGAAAGCTTAAATGGCAAATGAAAAGGATTACTGGAACTAGAACTAATGTATTATTTTTTTAAATTTTGTTAATTTTGGAAACTTGTCCAGCCATGAAACTTGCCATTATTTGCCCTGCTTGAAGACAGTTTCACATTTACCTTTCTACTTTAAAGACCCTTTCCTAACTTGAAGATGAAACTTATTTTCTTTAATCTTAAAGAATGTCCAGGAGTTCTCTAAAATGACCTATTAGTACACATGCACCAGAGTTTATTATATGGCCCATTACATATTCCCTCACAATCACCGATTTCAAATATAAACCGCCCTAAATTGTCTATACTGCCTGTAATAATCGATCCCTTCCATTTCCCTTATTAATGTTAGTTACCCATCTCTGAACTCCTTCCATTTCCAACATGTTCCTTTTGTATATGGGATTTCTAAACACAAAGCATATTCCAAAAGAGGCCTACCAATGCTAGAGTGGACTAGAACTCAAATCTGATTTTACATTCAAACAAACTTAAGATCCGGGGATGTATTTCATCAGGTCTAGAGATGGGATTTGGGTCCGACTATGACCCGGATCTGCCACTGAACATCTTGGTTTCGAAATCCGAATGATCTGTCCGAAACCGAGCGGATTGTTCGGATTTCGTGACTTCGGGACTTATTTTCGGGTTTACCGATGTACAAGGCTACTTCACCCTTGAAAATAAGTTAGAACGTTAATAACCCTCAAAAATACAACGAAGTATGTTCCGTTTTTGGATCTTTGTTTTTTTCCCAGAGTTCCGTAATCCGAAAATAGAACAAAACTTCAGAGTTTCGGGACATCTCTAATCAGTCCGGAGCTTTATTGATATAAATTTTTTAATTTTCAGTACCATACCCACTGTCAGCTAGAAAAAATATTCCTCATGTAACCCTTCATATTATTACAGTCCCTGGTTTAAGGACTAGAATCCTCTATAGTGTATACTAGGAAAACGTTTTGCCACATTATGCTTTTCGGCATCCTCTATAACCAATCTTAGTTTTGTTTATTATTGATGGTCCCCACATTCTGTCCTTATTCTTTTTACTGTTAATATATTTAAAATGCATTTTGGGCTGGCTTCTTTGTCAGCTATCCACAGTTTTCTATTTTTAGCTAGTTTAATTGCTTTCATGCACTTCTTATTATAACTTTTATGTTACCCGTAGGACTGTTCTGTTCCCTCTGATAAAAATAAATGTCAAAATTATATTTCCTTTCTTTCCATTTCCTTTTTACCTGAGCATTAATTCTTTTTAGTTTTTTTGCAAACTGTATTACATGACATATATCATGATCACTATTCCCTAAGCTCCTATTATCTCCATCTCCATAATGAGCTCAGGTTATTAGATACTAGCAGTTGTACCCCTCGTTCCCCCGTGTACACTTGTGGGTGTTTTAGGTTTTTTATATATTCTGTAAATCCCTGTAGCCTAATAGCAGCCATTTTTGTTCTTTGACTCCATTTTGTGTCTATATACTCAGACTGTTTTTCTAGAATGTACCAAGCTGTTCTCATGGTGCATAGATAATTTTATCTCAAGTTCTTTTGCCTCCTACAATATGTCAACCTGACTCTATCTTCACATTCCAGACATGTTTTTATTATATCATTTGTAGACACAAAGTCTGGTAAAGCCCCTTTTTCTCTGGAAGGTTTTTCTTGGTTTGATATATCCAATGTATGAACTAAATAAACTGAGATAGAATTTACTACATCACTGTGTGGCTTGGTTCTATCTCCCGCAGCTGTGGAGGATTTTGCAATGTTCTAAAACAGGCATTAGGCTTTCAGGTGGGACTAGTATAGAATATTTATCTTTCAGTGGGTCTAGTATTTTTTACGTGCAGGTGTGTGTTTGGCTTCAGATGGAAGAGACAGGTGGAAAAAGAAGTGCACAGTGCTAATGTATGTCATGTAATTTAATAGTTATTGCTTGAGAGACTTATAGCACATATGTTATTGCAAAACCTTATATACAACGTATCAGTTTTTCCACTTGGAGCGTAAATATACATATGTTGTGTGAACCTACTCATGAACATGCTACATGGAATTTGCCGTTGGGAAAGCATGTTGATTGCAACTGAATACCGCAGCAATTGAGTGCCTGACAGGCGTAGTGTCCCTGAAGCATTGTACGTGGCTTTTTGTCTGTGTTTTTTGTTAAAGCCGGGCTTCATTCTGTTGCTCTGTCTGAGCGTTGTGTGTTTTTATTAAGCGTGCTCAATTTTTTGCACATTTGTTAGCAGTATGTCACTTTTTTGCACTTTATCCTTGCTGAAGGACCCACTTTATATTGACTATTAGATCTCCAATCAATAAGTTACTTTCTGGTTCCAAATTGAAAGTGCCATGATTCTTTGTTCTTTTAGTTCTAATTGTCTGTGAAGTGTGTGAACGTGGGCAGTGTGTGTCTTTTTCTTAAGTCCAGAATTGCCCCCCAGTTTGAATAGGTGGATGGGGCTTCTGTGATGTTTCAGTGGATGGGGGCACAGCATTCTAGGGTGTGGACGATCTGGGGGCATGTCTGTGATTTTTGTGTGTCCAGGAGCTTGGACATGACATTTGGTGGTCTCAATATTTGGGGGCATGGCCACAATGTTTAAAGCATGGGTGTGGCGTGTGGTTAGTGTTTGGGGGTGTGCCTGTGATGTTTGGGGGCATGGACAGGATGTTGGTGTATGTGGGTGTGATTCGGGAACAACCAGGATGTTTGGGGGGCGTGGTCATGATGTAGGGGGTGACCATAATGTTTGTTTTTTTTTTGGGGGGTGACACAATATCTGGTACGTGGTCACAACATTTGGGGGCATGGTTACAATGCATGGCAGTTATCTTGGGGGGGCTGGCCTTGATAGTTGGGTATAGCATGGCCGTGATGTGTGGGGGTGTGGCCGTGCCAGCAATATCTGGGGGTGTGGTCACATTTTAGGAGGCTCTGCTTAAAATTCTTAGCATGACTATAACCAAAATGTGGTACATATCGCCGATAGCAACATAGTCTTTCCAGGTTTTTATTTGTATGTAAATGTGGTTCATATCCCATAGTAACATAGTCTTTCCAGGTTTATATTTGTATATAAATGTGGTCATATCACTAATAGTATCACATAGTCTTTCCGGTTTAATTTTGTATATAAATGTGTTCATATCACCAATAGTAACATAGTCTTTTCCAGGGTTTATATTTGTAATATAAATGTGGTTCATATCACCAATAATAACATAGTCTTTCCAGGATTTATATTTGAAACCTTCCGAGCAAATTGTAATGTCTTTCAGACCTTAAGGGAAATGTCGTTCCCTCTGTTATAGAAGCGGTTGGTCTTGTGGTGCAGCTGAGTTGTTGTTAGCCGTACAGTTTGTGTACGCTGTTGTTGTGTCACTGAATGGACTCTGTGTCTGTGGTCGTTGAAGTCCGCGCAACACAGAGCCCAGGCCCTTCATCGGAGTTTCTGAATTGGTAATCACACTCTGCAAGTGACATCCAGGCTTTTTATTGTTCAAACTGAACTGGACTTCATGGGCGTTGGCCCTTTCTGAGGGCATCGCATTATGTGGGTGTATTTAGGGGTGTGGCTGTAAGGTGAGCACATAGATACATACATACTAGAAACATACATACAAGATTTCTGTTTTATAGTAGATTACCAGCTCCAACAACACATTCTGTCTAGTAGGAACTTTACAATCTGTGAAAGAAAATGCTCATATAGTGGAATTTAGGAACTTGGTACCTTTTAAGGTGCTGGCAGTTCCTTATTCCAATCCCTTATTGAATCCCCCATGACCAAATGAGTCCCAGCAGCCTTGCCAACTGCAAATGAAGGTGAATTTCCTCCTTCTCACGGTATTTGGTAGCTTTGTAACAGACTCCTACAATTAATTAACCCACCTAATTTCTTTTCTGTGCCGGCTCCCCTTGAATTTTTTCATCGCCTTGTGTTTATACCCCCAGCTATTTAATCTTTTAGATTTGTCTTCAGTTATTGTTTAACATATATACAAACTATCATACACTTTGTTATGTAGACTAAGATAGACCTAGAACTTAACTCGAACCCGAGTTTGAGCCGACATTTCGAATTCGACAAATTCGGACTTCTCAAACTATCCAGGACCCGGATTTTCGATATGTTCATACTTTCGATAATATCGAATGTTCGACCGTTCTACGCAAGCATAGAATCCCGCAGTAAAGGGTCCATTAAAACCTATATGCGTGCTCGAATCCACAAGTAAAATGTCCTGGTATCTAGGCGCGAATTGAGCATCGAATCCGCAAGTAAAGTGTCCCTTAAAACCTATACGCGAGCATCGACCGCAAGTAAATATTACATGGATACCTAGACGCGAACGAGCCCAAAATAGCCGCAGTGAGAGTATTTTTATTTTTCGAATGTCCTGGAATTCGAACGTGTTGCCCACGACATTTCCCAGGTCCCACAGCCATTTACATTAAGTTACCCATTGATATTTAATTGTATTTCATTCATTAGAACTTTTTAAACTATTTGACTCCCATTGACTTCAATGGGTCCATTTTCGAACTTTCCATATAGTTTGAAGTTCGAAAACAGACCGAACTTTCGAAGTTTTGCCATCTCTAATGTAGACTGTGAGTGCAGAATACTTTAGAATTTTTATGTGATACCTGATTCCAGCAACCAGCAGCTGATTATATGTACAGTAAGTTTAGAGAGGGAGAGAGAAAGAAATAAGGGCTAGGCCCACACTAGCGCGTTTTTCGTCGTTTCGCGCTCGCTGCCCGTTGATTTTCGCTAAAAGGAAATCGCGGGAACGCGAAAATTCCCGCGATTTCCGATGCGCATGCGATTGCGCGTCTTTTCGCGTTTTGGTAACGCATGCGTTCACATTTTTGGTGCGTTAACTCATGCGTGTCCATAACGCGAAAGGCGGAAACGCTTGCGCAAAAACCGAACGCGAGCGAACGCGCAAGAATCCCGCACAATCGCATGCGATAACTCTCTCCCGATTTTGTGGCGCGATTCCTGTGCTTTGCACGTTTGGCCTCACCCTAAATAAAGGGATAAAGTGAACTAATCATAAGTGGATGTCATGTGACGAGACAGATGGTGACGTTCTTTAAAGTAGGCATAAAAAACAGGGCAGAAACTTAAGTTTCTCGTCTTCTCTTGCGTTGTGGCTCAACCCCTGCTTCTTTCTTGTGACGTGATCTCATTATGGAAGACAAGGTCAGCAGTCCATTCTGAAAGAGAGTCTGCACTTTGCAACCAGTTCTGCGCATGGTCTCTAACTGAGTAAAAGTGGGAGGAAGCAGCTGCTGAGCCTCTCCAGAATTAGGCCTTGTTCAATGATGTGAGGCCTGCTTGGGAGACTGGTGGTGAGAAGTTATGTTGAGTGAAAAAATTGCGGGAGTTGTTTTCTACAATTAATTGATTACCAGCATTTTGAAAACGTATTGGTCCCACTACAGAGCTTTTACATGAATTACTGAGTGGACATATTGTATATGTACTTTGGCAGACACAGGTGTGAAGGCACTGATTCCCTGCAATCTTATCACTCTTAACTCCAGTTGTTATCTTTGTAAATGCGCTTTTTTTCATTTCCTGTTTCCTCTGACTTAATCAGGTCTCCTCTCTGTGGTGGCAATGTAGTCTGGTGCTTTGTTGATCTTCATGCGTTCTCTCTCGGTTCGACTCCTTGTGCACTCGTTTTGTGCTTCCTTAGAACAAGAATTAAGTTTTTCCTAGTAAAAAAACTTACAGCCATTGTCCCCTAAATGTTCTGTCATCGGTTTCTCTGTGTCTTTTGCAAGGCTGTGAAAGTTGGTGTGACATCGCATGTGTTTGGGTGCCAACACAATCCTCTCCTGACAAGAATTAAGGAAATATTTAGGAGTTTTTGTAAAGTAAAAAGCAACAAAGATGCTAAAAAAGGTTGACATAATAATATTTATAAAAGTACATTATCTGATTTTTTGTATGTATAGGAAGACCTGTTGGTTGGCATTGTCTGCATATGTTGACAATATATACAACCCTAAAAAGTTTTGAAAAACTTTTTCAGTTTTCTTTTTTTTTATTGTTTTAAAGGGCATGTCCCACCCCAAAATTTAACTTTTGATATGTGGTAGGGCATGATCCCCCCACCCAACACCGCATTAATATAATTGTTAGAAAGTCCCCCGGTTCTTACTTACCTCCCTCTCTCTCCCCTGCTGCAGTGTTCAGGCCCCCTGCTTGCATGGAATTGAAAGCAGGGGGGTGGGACCGCAGCCGCTTCTGTGATTGGCTGAGAGGGCAGGGAGGGCTGCACTGAGCATGCCTCACCTTGATGAGGTTGAGGAAGTCTCAGGCACAGCATGGTCACACACTGCTCCTACACAGCGTTTCCTGGACTTTGGAGGGGCACAGCAGGGGAACTTTTGAGGCAGGAATGTAAGGTAAGGATTGTTTTAAACTACTTGATGTGGCCAGTAGGGGTTAAATTTTAGTTTTGGGGGTGGACATGCCCTTTAAACAAAATCTCATCTGCCCATGGCAGGTTAAACCATATTTCAGCCATTGGGGCTAATCAACTAATCTATTACATAGTTGCCAATAGTCTCTGATTTACCCAGACAGTCCCGGATTTTAGTAACAGTCCTGCTTCCTAAAGTCTCAGGAAAAGTCCCAAGATCTGGGCAAGCCGGAACACTGACTCAAATGATCCTTCTTGTGGCGCTGGATCGATCAGAAAATTGAAACTGTGTTGAGTTGCGCAGTTGCACTGATCAAATCAGTCAGTGTCAGCACTCACATACTGTAGCTTTCTGCTCAGTAGCGACTGCCCTCTATTTGCTGCAACTCTGTCACTTCCACATGCCTCACGCTGGGGGGAGGGTACATAGAAGAAGCCTGACAGCTCCTGTGCTGAAGTTGGAGGGAGAGAGCCAGAGTCTGAGACACTCCAGACTGTCAGTGCAGTAATTCATCAGCCTTATTGTTATGTCCACAGAAGATAATTGCTTTGTATTTAATAGTATGTACTGTAGTCAGATTGTTTTGAAAGGGGAACTCAGCCTAATAGGCAAGAAATGTCTCCTTCCTCTAAGAATACACTTTTTAAATGAATGAAGCAAATAATAATATAGATATTAAAGGATAATTAACTGGAAAAGTAAACTATTCTTTTAATATATTGATTGAAGACCTGGAGGTTAAAGGGACTGTGGTCTCAAACAAGTTAGGGTTAAATGAAGCCTGCGTATATCCTTTACACTGAGCCAACAATCACATCTCTGGTTGGAGCCTGTGAGAAATAACATTGGGGTAATGTTCAAACTTCCTGCTTCGAGTAGGTTGAGTGACATAACCTGACCTCTAGGCAAAGAAAAAAGTATCCCCCTCACAAATTACCCTAACTCAAATGCAACAGTTTATACAGTACGTAAAGTTAAAAAACTCATCTTATTAGATATACATTAAAATATACCCAATTCATAAAACTAGAAAAAGATAGGAACCATCCAGTAAATATTCTGTGGTAAAGGTCACAAAATATTATATTCCCACACATCAGAGATAGACTAATAGAGAAAATAGGCATAAATATAAGTGGGGGTAGGATTCTCCTAAACAGTATTAAATCCCCTCCAAAGGATAAAGAGACCCAAGCCTGGAGTCCCTGAGCACTAATGGCTATTACTAGTCAAAAAGTAGGGAAAACCTAATGTTGGATCCCTATATGGCAATGTAGGTTTCACATTTGAAAACAGAGAAACACCCCAGTCCCAGTGTCAGTAGTAAGACAGAGAGGCTTCTGGTATGGAAGTCTCTAATACCAATAGCGGACTAAGCATGTAGTGTTGCCTGTATTATGCCCCCCAGACAAACATCATGAGGAGGATCAGGCAATCCAGAAAAGGCAGAGGGATCGGGTGGAAGAAGATCATAAAATTTAAAAATCAATCATACAAACATAAAGATGAGTTTTTTTAACTTTACGTCACTGTAATAAACTGTTGCATTTTGAGTTAGGGTAATTTGTGAGGGGGATACTTTTTTCTACCTTGTGTTTTCTATATTTACATATCCCCATTTGCCTTTCTTAGCAAGTCAATTAGCTGGCCTGTGCTTCACATTCTCTCTGTATTTTAATAACCTGACCTCTGCCAGCCCTTTTCCCCGGGGGAGAAGCATGCTCAGTAAAGACTTAAATTACCACAGCACAAAAAAACCCAACAACCCCTGTATGCTACCTAGCCCATCCAGAAAAGTCCCCCATAAAAAAGGCACAACTACATAAGGCTAGCAAAATACAAATTGTTTATTAGTGACTAAGAGAAACATAAGCAACCTATACTCAAAATAGAGTGCATAGAAACACCCTCCCCCCAACTTACCCAACATACAAAAACCACCTGTATGGACAATAGTAAAAAAAACTAACCACCACACCACACCGTGCTTCCTCCCGTATTAGAAAGGACAGAGAACTGGTGAGCGTACAGAGCAGCAAAGTGAGGTATTCGTATTGTTACAGTTATAGCTGCCAAATACCAACTGGGACCACTGGAGAAGCCAGGACTGGGTTCCCGGTAGCATACATTACCATCTCCCAGACGGACCACACTCTTCACCCGCATGGTTGTCTCCAACCGTACTTTCACTAGTCACCCTCCGGCCAGTCTACACCGCTGCTTGATCAATGTTTACACGGTTCCACAACAGACCAGTCCAGTTCATAAAAAAACGATTTTCCCTCCAAATCACCCACCAGTCTCCTCCACTCACCGACACGTGTTTCGCCCCACGTATTACACGTCACGGGCTTCATCAGGGTCACTACATACAGGTGGTTTTTTGTATGTTGGGTAAGTGGGGGAGGGTGTTTCTCTCTAGTCCTATAAATGTATTTTGTATTTTGCTAGCCTTACGTAGTTGTGCCTTTTGTTATGGGGGACTTTTTTTGGATGGGCTAGGTACCATCCAAGGGTTTGTTTTTTTTTTTTTTTTGTTTCTGTGGTATATATATGTCTTTTCCCCTTTAGTGCACCACCAGACTGGGTGTTATACAAGGCTGTTATACTGAGCTGTGCAACTGTTCCCTGCTATTATCAGTTAAAACTTAATGCTGGGGAAATCAGAAGTACCTAGGAAAACATTGACAGTTTGAGAAGGGAGCCTTTTAATGCAGACAGGCTGTCCACTGACTACAAGCTGGTCACATGGCTAAAAAACAGGAAGAGTTCAACCAGGAAGTTACTTTGCTGAACCTTTCCAGCAATAACTCTCACAAATTTTTATCTAGAGATGTAATTAAGTTTTATTTAGAAGGTGTGATGGAAGGCTTTTTATATAATTCTTACTAGTCTGGAAGAATTTGAGACCACAGTTACCCTTTAAGGAGCAATGCCTTAAGTGCCCATACATCTATAAGATTTTACTTACCCGACAAGCGCTCACCCGATGTTCCTTCGATCCTGCCGGAACCGCTTCTCCCCGATCTTACATTGACCAACATGCATGTCAGCCGAATGTAAGATCGGGAGAAGCGGTTCCAGCAGCATCAATGAACATCGCATGGGCGCTCGGTCGGGTAAGTGAAATCTTATAGATGTATGGGCACCTTTACCTTCCATTCTACAATTAATATCTCAGGAGCCAGAATGAAGGTATGAGTTATTTTTTACACAATGCACTGCGGCCGCACTGTCAATTTCCAAGCTTCTTCCTGGTGCAGATCATTAAAGCATTTTGTGCATGTGCACTATAGTTGAACAGAACCAGGAAGCGGTCAGGACCTGGCAGTGTGACATCGGTGGATTGTGCGAAAGTTAAATATCTCTTATCTTTGTTTTCTAGCTCCTGATTGATTGAACAATGAACGTAAAGGAGGCCATCCACTATTATGATCGTAATTACGATCTTAAACCGACCGATACTTGATAGACAAATGTACAATGTTAATTGTAGGTAGATGTACAAATAATATTGTTCGACATTCAATTTGTTTTGTGATTAATGTCGAATGTCGTCCGTTGTGAGGTTACATTACATTAACATTTAATCAAAACTTCAGAAAACACTACAATCATTTTACCAATCGACTTAAAAAAAGGACTTTCCCGATCGTAATTACGATCGATTTTACGATCTAATGTCGCATGATAAGAATGGGAAAAAATAAAATTTTTCGGCCAATCTGGAAATGTCTGATTGTATGTCGAATTGTACTTAAAATTGGCCTAATGTAAGTAGACAGCTTCTGACTCCAAGTGGCAATCGGAAATATCCCGAAAATCAATCCAATATTATATTAATAGCAGTAACATGAAAATTCTTTCAGGGTTATTCAATAAAGTTCTTATAGTTTAAATGGTGCTAATTTTGCGCCAACCAATCAGATTTTATTTAACATTTGAAAGCTAACATCTGATTAGTTGGGGAAAAATTAGCACTACTTTTAATGATAGAACTTTTATTGAATCTCCCTTTTTGTTTTTAGAAATTTATCCAGCTTCTTTTTTTTTTAATATCCAATGAACCTGCCATCACCATGTTCAATGGAAGACAATTCCATAGTTTTTACCTTCCCACCCTTCCGAATTAATGTGTGTCTGCTGACATGTTTATTTGGTGAACAATGCCCCGATAGATTATATAAGTTTTATTAATGTATTATATACACAGTAATCATATCCCCCATGCAAGCAACCATTTTTCTAGTGTGCATAATTGTAACTTATCCAATCTGTTTCATATTTTAGCTCCCCCACTAATTAATTTAGTTGCCTTTTTCTGAACCCTTTCCCTTTTCAAATTTCCCTTTTGAACACAGGATTCCAAAACGCACCGTACATTCCAAATGACTTTGTAAAAATGAATAATAATATTTTTCTCCCTTGAATTCATACCCCTCTTTAAGGCAGTTGGCTCTAGCTGTTGCTGCCTAGCACTGTTTTCTACATAAGTTTGTTATCCACCAAAACCCAAGATCCTTTTCCAACATGGATTCGCTTAACACAAAGCCATTTATAGGATAAGCAGCGCAAAGATTTTTAAGCCCAAAATGTATCACTTTTTGGCATAATTTTGTATAACAATATTAAACATATATGTTAATATTGATAACCAATTATGTTGAGTAGAGCTGTCTGTTATCATTTGATTTAACAGTTTGTTTGGTTAAATAAACAAAAATAATATGTATTTCAATACAAGGTAGGGATGGCCGGTTCGCGGATCCGAACCCGAGTCCGCCGCGGATTTATCCCGTTCGCAACTTCCGATTCTCGGATTTTTAGTATTTTTCGAAAATTGTAGAAATTACGGGTTTTCACGTATTTTCGGAAATTTTCGAAAATACGAGAAAACAACGTAATTTAGAAATTTTTTCGAAATTACGAGGATTACTCGTATTTTCGAAAATACATATTTTCGGAAATACTAGTTTTTCTCGTATTTTCGAAAATTTCAGAAAATACGCGAAAAACCCGTAAATTCGAAATTTTTAGAAAATACGAAAATCTCTCGTAATTTCGAGGGTATTTTTTCATTTTAATGGACCCGCCGCAGATTTTCGAATTTTCGAATTTTTTCGAAATTCGCGGATCCTCGAGCTGATCGATTTTGCAAGTTCGTACATCTCTAATACAAGGTGAGTTTACCCTTCATATACCTTTATAATCAACATTAGGGAAACTGAAGGTTAAGTCTGGTTGTGACATTTTTAAGTAATTCTTATTATGTTTATTTTTGGTGTTTTTTTACTTTGCAAATATATAGTGTTTGAAAATTGTTTTTAACTGTATGGGACCTTTACTGTCGGTTCTCACTGTATGGGATCTTTACTGTCTGTTCTCACTGTTGGAACCTTTACTGTCTGTTCTCACTGTATGGGACCTTTACTGTCTGTTTTCACTGTATGGGACCTTTACTGTCTGTTCTCACTGTATGGACCTTTATTGTCTGTTCTCACTGTATGGGACCTTATCTGTCTGTTCTCACTGTATGGGACCTTTACTGTCTGTTCTCACTGTATGGAACCTTACTGTCTGTTCCACTGTATGGACTTTACGTCTGTTTCTCACTGTATGAGACCTTAACTGTCTGCTGTTCTCACTGTATGGGACCTTTACTGTCTGTCTCACTGTATGGGACCTTTACTGTCTGTGTTGTTTCCACTGTATGGGACCTTTACTGTCTATTCTCACTGTATTGGACCTTTACTTTCTGTTCTCACTGTATGGAACTTTTACTGTCTGTTCTCACTGTATGGGATCTTTGCTGCCTGTTCCTATTTTATCTGTAGACAAACCTGAACCTGTAGTTACAAATCTCACTTTTTTGATTACCAATTGCATCAAGATAAAAAAATGAGTAATCGGCAATGTTTAAATGGCTGTGGTTTTAAAGGGGGGGTGGCTTGTTGTAGGTGTGGCATGTGTAAGTGCATTTTGCATTTTAGTTTGACTTTGAAAAGTTGTCCCTAGAAATCTTTTAGAAATGTTGGTAACTTGCTATTACTAAACGTGGCAGCAATGAGCTGGTTAAATGTGTTTTTTTCCCTTCTGTACAGTGGAATTTGTCTATTTTTCCCAACAATTTATGTTTATACTGGATAAGAAAAACCAACGAAAGATAACATTCGAAAATTTAAGATTTAATTGAGAAGGAATGTCTCTAATGGATTCCTTCCAATATAAATCTAACCATCCGCCAGACAATACTGATAATATTCAAAACATTAGACACTGGGACACTAACGGGGGACACTAAGAAACTACTAGGGACACTAAGGGGGACTCTATGCTTGGGACTCTGAGGGGGGAATCTGTGCTAGGAATTCTGATGGGGGAGTTCCAGCTTGGGACACTAAAGCTGGGTACACAAGGACAGATTTTTGAAAAATGACAGACACAATCTGCAGGATCCTGTCTTTCTTTTTTAAAAAAATCCCAATACACGCAGTCCTAACGTTCTCCCTATGCAACAGCATGTGTGTGTTTTCCTCGACCATGGCCGACTCCCCAATAGGGAGTCTACTAAGGCAAATTTTCCCTCTATCCCAAAAGAACGCTTGGCCAACCCGAAGCTAGGTACACACAAGTACCGATAAAGCCCCTTTACCGTCGCATCCTATGGTATCGGGGCTTTATCGGTACTGTGTGCACCTGCGTTAGGGAGGACCCTTGCTTGGGACAATGATGGAGGACTTTGGGCTTTGGACACTGGATACTGAGGAGGACTCTGGGCTTGGGACAACTGGACACTGGGGGGGATATTCTGGGCTTGGGACATTGAAGGGGATTCTGACCATTGGACACTGAGGGGGAACTCTGCCTTGGGGATACGGTGGGGCACTCTGACCTTGCGACACTGAGGGGAACTCTGGGCTTGGGACACTGGACACTGAGGGGGGACTCTAGGCTTGGGAAACGATGGGGGATGCTGGGCTTGAGGCACTTAGAGGGAACTCTGGGTTTGGGACCAAATGGGGGATTCTGTGCTTGGAAACACAGAGGGGGACTCTTGGCTTTAATACACTGAAAGGACTCTGATTTTGGTACACTGAGGGGGGACTTTGACATTGGGACACTGAGGGGGGACTTTGACCGTAGGACACTGGGGGAGTCTCTGACCTTGTGACACTGAGGGGACTCTATATTTGGGACACTGAGGGGGGTCCGGGCTTGGGACACTGGACACTAAGAGTGGACTCTGAGTTGGGACACTGAACACTGAGGGGAGGTTCTGGGCTTGGGACACTGAGGGGGCACTCTGACCTTGGGACACTGTGGGGGACTCTGACCTTGGGACACTGAATGGAGACTCTGGGCTTGGGAAACTGTTGGGGGACTCTGGGCTTGGGACACTGAGGGGGACTCTGGGCGTTGGGACCACTGGAGGGGACTCTGGGCTTGGGACACTGAGGGGACTCTGGGCTTGGACCTGGACACTGAGGGGGGACTCGGGCTTGGGAGACTGAGGTTTGACTCTGAGCTTGGGAGACAGATGGAGATTCTAGGCTTGGGACACTGAGGGGGCACTCTGACCTTGGGACACTGGAGACTCTGGGCTTGGGAAACTGTTGGGAGACTCTGGGCTTGGGACACTGAGGGGGACTCTGGGCTTGGACACTGAGGGGGACTCTGGGCTTGGGACACTGGACACTGAGGGGGGCTCAGGGCTTGGACACTGAGGGTTGACTCTGAGCTTGGGAGACAGAAGGGACTCTGGGCTTGGGACACTGGACACTGAGGGGGGACTCAGGGCTTGGGACACTGAGGGTTGACTCTGGGCTTGGTCTTTCTCTCCCCTTAAAAACAGAATCCCCTTTAAAACAGAAAATCCTTTTGAAAGAAAATCGCTCAAGAGCTGATCGCTCTGGAGAAATGTCTTAAATGAGGTTCAAAACCATATCTTAGAGCACTTGAGGTTAAAAGGAGTTATAATATACTCACCAGATGAATTCTCTTATTGAAAGTTTAAACCATAAACTTTCCGTGAATGTCTTCTTTATTGAAAGTTTAAACCATAAACTTTCCGTGAATGTCTTCTTTATTAAAGTTTAAACCATAACAACTCTCGAGGGAGGCCTTAATGTGTTCGGCCTACACGCCCTAGTCACTCTTCTCATATAATTTTATATTTGCAGTTTTCAACTCTCCTAGAAGAGGGTTGCCTTTAAAACCATTAATTTAAGTCAAAATCCTTGTGCCCCATTTGTGAAAAATATGTCTCTTTTGTGCGGGTTGGTTGCTGCCAGGTGCGACCACCCACAACATGGTCACATATTAACCAATCATTTCAATTAAATGTTAATATTTGACTGGTTAATATGTGGCCATATGATTGCTAGGATAGAAATAGTAACCAATCACAATTGGATTTGGTCCTTCAGAAAACCTCTATAAAGAAATGCAAACCCTTGCGAAAATCAGAATTCATTGGAGTGATACAGAAGAAAGAAAATTTGAGATCAAGATGCGGTATCAAGATGGCGCTGCAGTGACATTGTCTAGCGTCAGCGGCATTGGTGGAGTTGGTGTGGCAGCCAATATTGGCAGTCTGAGACTAGAAAAGATCCTTTTAAGGACCAGGAGTGGTCCCAGTTTTAAGCAGCGGGACACACTTATCAGAAAGGCTCTTACAGCCATAAGGGCCTTTAAAGAGCTATTGGGGGTCCTGGTTTCGAGCTGCAGGACCCCCAACAAAGGCACTTCTAAGTTTCAGTTGGGGGGGTTCTGGTTCAAGCTGCGGGACCATTTAAGCCCCAAAAGGCACTGTCAGAACACAAGGGCACTTCTAAGTGCTGGGGAGGATGGTTCCAGTTCAAGCTGTGGGACCCCTTAATCCTCAAAAGGCACTTGTCAGTGCTCTTGGTGAGGTACAGGGTCCTGTCTGTGAAGGGGGGGCTGCTATACGCACTCCTCATCATCGGAAAGTTAACGCACCTTTATAAATAAGCCCCATTGTATGCATTTGTATGTGCTACAGTCCATAGCAGATTTTATTAAACACTACCATCTTGTGTTAAGTTAGTACTACAGTTGTTCTAGATAAATCAGTTTTCCATGACCTTTTATCTGCTTCTCAGAGGCTTTTGCTTTTTTTTTTTGTAACTATCCTAAACTTCAATGTAACATACTGTAGTATTTATTGTAGTAGCAATTTTATTGTATTAAACTTATTATATTAGTATACTTACTGTAATTCATAAAAATTTACGCATTTTTCACTGTTTAAAGTAAACTTTAGTATACACTGTAACATTTTATAGAGCAACTATACAAACAAATATCTGCATTCAGACTCTACTATATTTAATTTTTTATTTGATTTCTGATGGCTTGAGTATTTAAAGTCCTGTGTATTTTTAAAGGGAATTCCATCCCCAAACTAAATTGAACCCGCAATTGCCAGTAAGCCATATCTATAATGCAGTGCTATATGCACTGGTTCCAGAGTACTTTGTGCAGATAACATATCTTTCAAACACTACCAACAAAGCAAACAATAATCTATAAAATGCACACGTCCTATATTTCTACGGAATTGCAGTTGCCTATGTACCAGGGGAAGACTGGCCCAGTAAGCTGAGGGGCAAATGCCCCCCGGGCTGGTCTCCAATGAAAAATTTGGGCTGCCACAGATGCTATTAGTAAATTATGTGCTTGAAAGGCACAATGCATGCCTCTAGCGCTAACATGGGCAAGGAACAGGAAACTCCATCCTTCAGTTCATTTAACAGTCAGCCCACAAGTCCATTAGCAGTGTAAGTCAGCCCTCCAGTTCATTATCAAGTGTCATCAGCAAGTGTTATCAGCCCTCCAGATCATAACCAGTGTGTCAGAACTTCCGATTATTAGACAGTGTTAAGTCAGCCCTCCAGTTTATTAGCCAGTATTGCCAGTCCTCCAGTTCATTAGCCCTAGTGTGTCAGCCCTTCAGATCCTTAGCCAGGTTGCCAGCCCTCAGTTCATTTGCAGTGCTGTCAGCCCTCCAGTTCATTAGCCAGTGTTAGTCAGCCCCCCGATTTATTATTCAGTGTTTGCCAGCCCTCCAGTTATTAGCTGGTGTTAGTCAGCCCTCCAGTTTATTAGGAACAAAGGAAACTTTGGGTAAGTATAACTTACCCAGGGGTGAGGACTTAGTGATTCAGGTCCTCACCCAGGTGAAGATTTGGGACTATAATTGTCCTTAACCACATCATACACTTAAATATTGCAGGCACAATGTAAAATGGGAATAGTGGTCTTAAAAATTAGCGTAAATTCAGGTCCTCACCCAGGTGAAGATTTTGGGACTATAATTGTCCTTAACCACATCATACACTTAAATATTGCAGGCAACAATGTTAAAATGGAATAGTGGTCTTAAAAATGAGCGTAAAAAGTGTGTGCATTAGCAAAGTGGATTGGTCAAAAAGTTGCGATCGACAGTGAAAGGGCCATTTGGTTGTATTTGCCCCTTCGGCCAAAAAGGTCCCAGTCCTCCCCTGCTATGTAGAAATTAAAGCAAATACAGGGAGATTCAATAAAATTTTAAATGGTGCTAATTTTGCCCCAGACAATTAGAACTTATTTAACATTTGAAAGATAACATCTGATTGGATGGGCAAAATTATCACTATTTTAAACGATAAGAACTTTTATTGAATTACCCTGTTAGTTTAATAAACTGCCCAGATAATGAAACCCAGTTATAACACTAAGATTGCTTTATTTATTTGAAACTAAAGAAAGAAACCTAACAACTAACACTGAATCAGAAGACAGAGCAGCTTATATACTGTAAAAGCAGTAATCGTGCCTAAACTCTAATTTTAATTTGGGTGCTGGGAAATTTAATGACATTTTTATGGTGAACATGCCCTTGAGATATACCTGTGGTTTAATCTAATCTGAAGGTAAAGTCTAATATTGATACTGGATATTTTTTTTCTCATTCTTATCCTACTGGTAAATGATAAGTATGCACATTAACATGTAATTACTGGTTTATTGCTGTTGCCCTAGCTGTCACTGTTGTTTTATCTTGCTGACAAAAGCCCCAGGGCACAGCAGCACAGATTGTCCTTTATACTTCATGGGAGTAGGCAGAATAATTAAGGGTGGCTATAATATATCTGTTGTATTCAGTTAGAGCAACTGGACTAAAGGGGAAGTTAAGTACAAATACATATGCTTTTAATAATAAAGAGCAGTATTTTCCATCCCCATGACCTTAACCGGCCCATTCAGCATATTGTCTGTGTTAAAATAAAGCAACTGAAATACTGACTTCCCGTTTGCAGGACCCCTAATAGAGACCGTTATGGTTTACCCTAACCCAGCTCCTGGGTTGATTCAGTTGCTCAGTAGAGATCTGAGCATGTTTGACCATCCAACAGCCAATCGGTAGAAATTACTGTTAGGAACATACCAAGGAATTGGTGCATCCTAGGAAAAAGAAAGTCCATTAGAACCTGAAATGGCAGGTCACTAATGTCAGCAGCAGGAAACAGCAAAGGTTTTCAAATCAACCGATTTTTCAAAACGGGAGAGAATATGTAGAATAACTAGGTACAGTATATCTGTTGTATTCAATAGATCAACTGGACTGAAATGTAGTTCTTGAATTACATTTCATGAATTTTTTTTTTCAAGAACTACATTCAAGTCCAGTTGATTAATTGAATACAAAAGATTTACCATGACCTGGATGAAGATGAACCTTCACAAGCATAGGTACAGTATACATAATACAAACCAAGAATCTTTAAAATATGATATTTTCTCCTTTAAAGTTAGTAGTTCTTGAAGACGTTTCACTGGTCATCCGACTGTCTTCGCAATACAGAATGAATTGGTGTTAGGGACCTTCTGAATGCAAGGTGGTGGAGCATTGGGCTAAGGAATGTTCATGAAACTGCCCAGGGTAAGGTGTCAAAATAGTTGGTGTTGAACCCCCCCCCCCCATCTCTATTCAGGCTTGGTTTCTTCATTTTCACACAATGGCCTCCTTGACACCTCTCTTAAACCAGTCATGTTCCTTTGCCAAGATGTTGACATTACAATCTTCAAAGGTATGTCCTTCTCTTAATATGCAGGTACACGGCTAAGTCCTGACCCGGAATTGGCTCTTTTGTGCTGGGCTATATGTTGGTGCAGTTACTGTTTGGTCTCCCCCACATAAAAAGTAGAGCACTCTTCACTGCACTGCATATATGATGTTGCTTCTTGTGTTTCGGTACTGGGTCTTTCGGATGTACCAATTTGGTCCATTTTTGGTTTACAAGTTTGGTTTAAAGCAGACAGGGATACAGTGTTTTTTTGAAAATTCTTTTAATTTGTCCAGACCCTGCTACATATGGAATGTACATATTCTTTTCTACTTGCTTTCCCCTTCACTGTTTTTTGGGTCACAAGTTTAAGGGCTACTCTGAGATTTTTCATTCTTTTTCCTTTGCCTCTGTGCAGTGGGAATGTTCTCAGCTCTGTGTTGCAGGGCTCTGATGACACCCAACTTGTAATCTAAAGGGTGGTGGGAGTCAAAAATCAAATACTGATCTGTGTGTGTTGGTTTTCTGTAAACCTCTACTTCCAGTTTGCCATTCTCTCTGACTTCTTCCAAGCAGTCCAAGAAAGCTAGTTTGTTGTTTGTTACCTCTCCCTTGTAAATTTGATGTTTTGGTCTACCACGTTAATGTGTTCTGTGAAAGCTTGTACTTCCTTTGGTGGATTTTAACCCAGGTGTCATCCACATATCTGAACCAGTGGCTGGGTGCTATGCCCTAAAGGTTTTAAGTGCTGTTTTTCTACCTTCTCCATGAAAGGTTGGCCACAATGGGTGAAACTGGAGATCCCATAGCACACCATGTTTTTGCTTATAGAACGTATCCCGGTATTTGAAATAGGTGATATTCAGGCAAAGTCCAGTAAGGAAACACACCTGTTCTGGGTTGAGATCAGTTCTGCTGGTAAGAGTGCTGTCTTGGCCTAGCGATTTTCTCACCATTTCAAACAGCCTCCTTGGTGAGTATACAGGTGAAGTGTACAGGTGAATGTCACATCATAGGACACCATAGTTTTTTCTGCATACGTAGACCGACTGGAGTGATGGAATGATGGGCAAAATTCAAGCCCTTAGTGAGGACTTGCATTTCTGGCTGGGTCAGGGTCCTGTTAGACAAGTTTTCACCCATCCTCCTTGTTTGATGAAGTAACACTTCCCTCCTTTTGTATCCAAGGTAGTTGTTCTCCTTTGGGGCTGTTCTGGGATGACAGAATAGAGAACTTGTTCTGTTGCCTTTGTTTGCCCTTATATGCTGAGAAAGCTGTGCTTGTTTGGTGAACTCCATCACATCTTTCCCAGATGGCCACAGGTAGCTGTGAGGCCAGGTTCTGTTCTAGTTGACTTATTGGCATTAAAGCATCAACTGAAATGTGTCTGTTGTACCCATTCATTTAGGAGCTGTTTTTGAGCCTTTTGCAGTATCTGTTTGGCTCTGATGCCTTTAACTGTGGAATCCAGATGTATTGTGAATGGTATTAACCTTTGTTGTCCGCATCGTAGGTAAATCGTAGGTGGTTTCTGAAGTCTGCCAATTTCCTTGCTGTCTTTCATATTGCCATACAAGTTTGAGGGTTTCTCCCCCAAATGATTTGAAATATGCTTGTGAAGGTTTATTCATCCAGAGATTAATTTTTGTATGGCCCCACAGCCTAACAGCTATATGCATAAGGGGGAGTGCAACATGCAAGGCAAAAACACTTGCATGTTTGTGCACTTTGGTTTCGTATCACTGAAAGCATAACCCCGAGCTTTCAATAAAAATAATTACAAAGCAAAAACATCACACATAATTTCCAATGTGCACTAAGGGCACACTTTTGCTAGTATATAGATATATAAAAATGTCATATATATATGAATATATTTAGGAGAAATTACACATTACATACATGTACATGTACTTTGGTATCTCTAGAAAGGCTATACAAATGTATGTTGCGCTCCTTACTCTGCTGAAATGTTTTAATCACGTTTACAATACATAAGGCAAAATAAATTCTATTCACATTTCCGTTTTATGGCTTTTAATTCTGCAAGAAATGTGGTGTGATAAATGTTGGTGATTCATTATAATGTATCAAGACTCACTTGATCTATCCCATTTGGTATGGAGCAAATGGGATAGAAAAGGCAAAGCAGATTTCGTCTTTCTAAATATACAATATATGCCTTAGACTTTCTAGGTCAAAATGTAATCTCATACAAAAAAACACGGTTCTAAAAACGGAAGTACAGTCAAGTATATAGTACCCCTTCTGTAATTAATAGTGGATAATGCACCCCCAACTGTAAATAATATGGATATTAGAGTCACCAAGGTGTTCTGTGACCATATAAAAGTAACGAGGCCGCAGGCCGAGTACCTTTTATACAGGGCACGGAACTCCAAGGTGACTTCTAATAACCTCTTAATTTACAGTTGGGGGTGCATTATTTATTAAACCTACCCCTTTGTGGCTTTTGGTTTCCTTTCTCCTGGAACTGTAAGATTATAAGGCTTAATCTTACAGTGTCCTCCCATAGAAATCCACTACAGGGGTTGGTTATAAGAATATTAGAGGTCACCAAGGGGTTCCATGACCATGGAAAAAACACAAGGCCACAGGCTTTAGGACTCAGAGGTGGCTTTGTATTAAAAATCACACACCTGTTTATGGATTGCCTTTTTGGATTACATTCCTGATCAGATCTGTTAAAGGATACCTCCTAAATGGGACCAGGGGGTCTTGAAAGGGTCTATAGAAGCTCTGCCTCAGACCGGCCGGGAGCAAAATCTGGAACACACAGCCCACACCCCAATGCCCCAGCTACACCACTGTGGAATACTGATACAGATCAATATATTGGGTCTGTCTCAGGCAAACTGGGATGGTTTAGGGTATGCAGGAAATGTCAAAAAATTTACATAAGCCTACAATAATATATCACTATCCCTATTTTTTTTTGAAACACAGAAGCACAGACTGGTGAATATTATAAATGCTCTATTGCCCAGATGCACAGACTGGTACATAATATAAAATTCTCCTATTGCCCAGATGCAGACTGGTAACTTATATACAATGCCCCTATTGCCCAGAATCACAGAATGGTACATAATATAAAATCCCCTATTGCCCAGATGTACAGACTGGTACAAAATATAAATACCCCCATTGCCCAGAAGCATAGACTGGTACATATTAAAATGCTCTCATGCCCAGAAGCACTTGTAAATATAAAAAAATGACATATACAATAAAGACACTTACTGAAACTGGGAACAGCTTGTCAGGTTTTCCATCCCCCAGCACAAGGTAAAGAGAAATATGTAATGTACAGTCGAGCCTTGAGCAAACTCTCAAGGTAGTAGTGGCCCTGGGTGGCATGGTACACACGGGCGCATCATGATGTTCAGTAGGTATGTGTGTTAAAACATTCGGGGCAAAAAGATCTGGGGCAAGTGCCTCGAATGTTAAACACTGCATATTCCTACTAGAGATGTCCGAACTTCACAAAAGTCCGGTCCGCTCGAGGATCCGCGAATTTTCGAGAAAATTCGAAAAAAAGCGGAGCGGACCCATTAAAATGAAAAATTCCCTTGAAATTACTAGATTTTTCGTATTTTCGAAAATTTTCGAAATTACGGGTTTCGAAAAATATGTATTTTCGAAAATACGAGTATTCCTTATTTCGAAAATTTCGAAAATACGTACTTATGAAAATAAGAGAAATCCTTTCATTTTCGAAAATTTTCGAAATTACGTGTTTTTCTCGTATTTTCGAAAATTTTCGAAATACGCGGAAAACCCGTAATTTCGAAAATTTTCGAAAATATGAAAAATCCGCGAATTGGAAGTTTGGAAGGCGGAAAATCCGGAACATCCGGAAAAATCCGCCTTTCGCGAACGGGATAAATCCGCGGCGGATCGGGTTCGGATCCCAAACCGGCCACCTAATTCTACATTGTAATTTTGGGGTTATTGTCACTGAGCTGGTTCTAATATTCCTACTGTATGTGGTAACAAGGTTAATGGTCACTGTTCTTGATCTCAAACTTCATAATCTTTTACCTTATTCAACTATGGCCTAAAGATACGGTAATCTTTTTTAACTAGCAAGCAGGGTATGGAAACTATAATTAGAAATGTTACATCTGGCACTATTGTTCTAAATCAGACTTTCTTTTTCTCAGGTTAATTCTTCAGTCCTCCGATGGGATCTGTGCAGCTGCCCATCCTCATATGAGGCCAAACAACCTAACCTTAAATCCTCTTTGATAAAGAGGTATACTTTGAGACCAGATGTCCAGTGCACAGCAGAGGGAGAAGCTAGTGGTCTGGTATGATAGACAGATATCTAGAATGATGAATCTTCAGAAACTCAGAGCAGCAGCTGGCATCCACGGTGAGTAAGTGAGGGTTATAAAAAAGTACAGGCTTATTATTTCTATTACATATTAGTACAGAATGGTTTAAAGGGGAATTGTGGTCTCCAAAGTCCAAACAAGTTGATTTTAAATGAAAGGCTGGGTTCCTACCTTTAAGCAATAAGTACACTTAATTTCTAGCACGAAGCTTAAACTAATCATTCCCTCCCTCCCTTTTTTTTCTAGCTTCCTCCTGAGCCTACCTGTGATAAAGGAAAGTTCCTGACATCTTGGATATTCTTTCAAATCGTCTTAGCTCTGCCCTCCGTGATCTGCTGACTCTCTGTGTCGGTGGTCTGGAAAAGCGCTGTCTGTGTGCTGTGGGCGCACGCAAGAAGGGTGGAGCTGAGACGACCTTAAAAAGATATTGGGGACTTTCTCAGCACAGGAAGGCTCAAGGAGGGGAGCTAGAAAAAAAAGGTGGGGGGATGTTAGTTTAAGCTTCTGCTACAAATTACACTATTTAAATGTACTTAACCTTAAATTGAGCCATCAAACACCTCTCTATGTCCTGCACAGCCCAAGATATGAAGAAAAACTGATCAAACAGTTGAATTGCAGTCACAAAATACTAGTTCCTCCTTCTAATCTGTGGTTGACACATGCTCAGTGCAGTGCAGGCAAAGAAACCAGGAAGAGATTGAGTTACACTGACTGAAGGAGGATGGAAGAGAAGGGAGGAGAACAGCACAGCCCACACAGGAATGTGTAAGGTGTGTACATTTTTGTTTTTAAAAATATCTCCCACTCGCTGCCCCCCCTGGCCTTCTGACTTGTGGGCCCTGTGGCCCCTCCTCTCTTGGGGCCCCATGGCCACTTCCCTTCAGGTCTCTTGGACCCTTCCTTTGCAGCCCTATTGGCCCCTTTCCATGCAGCCCCCCTTGGCCCTCCTTGCAGCCACCCTGGCCCTTTCCCCCACTGGCACCTCAGGCTCATAACTCCAGCTCAGCCCACCCCCCACAAGAAAACTATGGAAAAACAGTGTTTCAGAGCAGAGGTAGAATCAGACAGAAGGTTTCTCTTTTAAACTATGTAAAAAAATAATTAAGTAAATTGCAAAAATACTCAGGAAAGCAATTATTCTCAATTACCTAAAGTCATTCGGGCTACAAATTATATTAACTGATAACAAATCTTCATTACAATCAGAAAAAGCGACATTGTCATTAAAAAAGAGTAACACTGGTTAATATTATCTGCAATCTTTTAATCGTACATCCCTTTCATAGTGGATTTTCTCTAAGAATTGCTGCTATTATCTGTTGAAAAATAGATGAAAGTCTATCAAGGTCAACCGTTTGATGCAAGCCCTTCTCTCTCAAGGGTCATATTCCACAGGCACCCCTTCCACATACTTTACTGCACATGGACATAAAACAATCACATGTTGGTACAGTTAACTAGCTGTAAAACTAGGTATTCTCTGTTCAGAAAGTATTTTTGATGCCTCTTGAAGGCCTTAGAGGTTCTATCATCACAGCATTATCAGTGAGAACATCCCACAACCTTACTCCTACTCCCAGCCTACATAAAGAATCATTGCCATGCTCTTATGGCATATGTATTCTGAACATTTAGGAGAATTGAACAATTTGTTCAGAATACTGAGATATTTTCCTGGGTTTTTGATAGACCGATCAAAAATATTGATGCACCAAAAAAAACTATGACCAGGGCAAGGCGGAAAATTTTCCTCACACCCCAGGACCTATCTTCGTAGTTTCAAGTAAAATCTATGAAAGATCGGTGGGTAATCGGCCAATCAAAAAATCCATTAGGAAAAACAAAAATCCATCAGAAAACCATCTGCCAGTGTATGGCTAGCTTAAGAAGAAAAATGAGCTCCAAATACTGTTATTTAATGAGAACAGCTTGTTAGGACATATGGTGGTAAAATGTTAATGGATCCAGCTTCTGTTAAGCTTCTATCCACCGAAGGCTGGTTGCCTTAGAGTGCCACTGTATTCATTATTCTGAAGTTTAAAAATATCTTTCTTGAAACAGCTGCCTTAACAAGAAATATTAAAACTTTTTGTATAATTGGACTTCTTAGGACTATCACAAAGAATCATTTGAATATTCAGCATTGGTGCACACAACTATAAATATTTTTTATATATATGTATAAATGTTTTATATACTAGTCATAAGCCGGTTACATTAATAGGCGTCCCATGGTCAAAGTCATCCCTCAGTGTCCAAGGTCAAAGTCTCCCCTCAGTGTGCCAAGCCAAGAGTCCCCCTCAGTGTCCCAAGGTCTGAGTCCCACCTTAGTGTCCCAAGCCCAGAGTACCCCTCAGTGTCCCAAGCCCAGAGTCCCCTTCTGTCTCCCAAGCTCAGAGTCAACCCTCAGTATCCCAAGCCCTGAGTCCCCCCTCAGTGTCCATGTCCCAAGCCCAGAGTCCCCCTCAGTGTCCCAAGCCCAGAGTCCCCCTCAGTGACCCAAGCCCGAGTCCCCCAACAGTTTCCCAAGCCCAGAGTCTCCATTCAGTGTCCCAAGGTCAGAGTCCCCCTCAGTGTCCCAAGGTCATAGCGCCCCTCAGTGTCCCAAGCCCAGAACCTCCCCTCAGTGTTCAGTGTCCCAACCTCAGAGTCCACTCTTAGTGTCCAGTGTCCCAAGCCCAGAGTCCCCCCCTCAGTGTCCCCAAACATAGAGTCCCCCTCAGTGTCACAAGGTCAGAGACTCCCCCAGTGTCCTATGGTCAAAGTCCCCCCTCAGTGTCCCAATGTCCAAGTCCTCCCTCAGTGTACCAAAATCAGAGTCCCTTCTCAGTGTATTAAAGCCAAGAGTCCCCCTCTGTGTTCCAAGCACGAATCCCCATTTGTGTCCCAAACCCAGAGTCCCTCTAAGTGCCTCAAGCCCAGCATCCCCCATCAATCTCCCGAGCCCAGAGTTCCCTTCAGTGTCCCAAGATTAGAGTTCCCCCTCAGTGTCCAAGCCCAGATTCCCCCATCAGTTTATATATATATATGTATAAATGTTTATATACTAGTCATAAGCCGGTTACATTAATGGGCGTCCCATGGTCAAAGTCATCCTCAGTGTCCCAAGGTCAAAGTCTCCCCTCAGTGTCCCAAGCCCAGAGTCCCCCCTCAGTGTCCCAAGGTCTGAGTCCCACCTTAGTGGTTCCCAAGTCCAGAGTACCACCTCAGTGTCCCAAGCCCAGTGTCCCTTCTGTCTCCAAGCTCAGAGTCAACCCTCAGTGTCCCAAGCCCTGAGTCCCCCCTCAGTGTCCAGTGTCCCAAGCCCAGAGTCCCCTTCTGTCTCCCAAGCTCAGAGTCAACCCTCAGTGTCCCAAGCCCTGAGCCCCCCCTCAGTGTCCAGTGTCCCAAGCCCAGAGTCCCTCAGTGTCCCAAGCCCAGAGTCCCCTCAGTGTCCCAAGCCCAGAGTCCCTCAGTGTCCCAAGCCCAGAGTCCCCTCAGTGTTCATAAGCCCAGAGTCCCCCTCAGTGTCCCAAGCCCAGAGTCTCCCAACAGTTTCCCAAGCCCAGAGTCTCCAGTGTCCCAAGGTCAGAGTGCCCCCTAGTGTTCCCAAGCCTAGAATCTCCCATCTGTCTCCCAAGCTCAGAGTCAAACCCTCAGTCTCCCAAGCCCAGAGTCCCCCCTCAGTGT
>JAACNH010002749.1:0-35589 GCA_019447015.1 Hymenochirus boettgeri
CAGTCCAGTTGATCTAACTGATAACACAGATATACCATGACTGGATGAATGAGAACTATCCCAGTTTATCTAACTGAATAACACAGATATACCATGACCTGGATGAATGAGAACCAGTCCAGTTGATCTAACTGAATAACACAGATATACCATGACCTGGATTGAATGAGAACTAGTCCAGTTGATCTAATGATAACACAGATATACCATGACCTGATGAATGAGAACCAGTCCAGTTGATTAACTGAATAACACAGGTATACCATGACCTGGATGAATAGAACCAGTCCAGTTGATATAACTGAAAAATATACCATGACCTGAAGATGAGAAACCAGTCCAATTGATATAACTGAATAACACAGATAACCATGACCTGGATGATTGAGAAACAGTCCAGTTGATCTAACTGAATAACAAAGATATACCATGACTGGATGAATGAGAACCAGTCAGTGATCTAACTGAATAACACAGATATACCATGACCTGGATGATGAGAACCAGTACAGTTGATCTAACTGATAACACAGATATTACCATGACCTGGATGAATGAGAACCTAGTCCAGTTGATATAACTGAATAACACCAAATATACCATGACCTGAATGAATGAGAACCAGTCCAGTTGATCTAATGAATAACACAGAATACCAGACCTGGGTGAATAAGAACCAGTCCACTGATTAACGGAATAACACAGATATACCATGACCTGGATGAACGAGAACCAGTCCACTTGATCTAACGGAATAACACGAGATACCAGACCTGAATGAATGAGAACCAGTCCAGTTTATGTAACTGAACAATACAGATATAACCCTGACCTGGGTGAATGAGGAACCAGTCCAGTTGATCTACTGAATAACACAGATATACCATGACCTGGATGAATGAGAAACTAGTCCAGTTGATCTAACTGAATAACACAGATATACCATGACCTGGATGAATGAGAACCATCCGTTGATCAAACTGAATAACACAGATATACCATGACTGGATGAATGAGAACCAGTCCAGTTGATCTAACTGAATAACAAGAGTCTACCATGACCTAGATGAATGAGAACCAGTTCCAGTTGATTAACTGAATAACACAGATATACCATGACCTGGTGAAATGAGAACCCAGTCCAGTTGATCTAACTGAATAACACAGATATTCCATGACCTGGATGAATGAGAACCAGTCCAGTTGATCTAACTGAATAACACAGATTACCATGACCTGGATGAATGAGACAACCAGTCCAGTTGATAAATGAATAAAACACAAATATACCAGACCTGAATGAATGAGAAACCAGTCCAGTTGATCTACTGAATAACACAGATATCATGGCCTGGGTGATAAGAAACCAGTCACTTGATTTAACGGAATAACACAGATATACCATGACCTGGATGAACGAGAACCAGTCCACTTGATCTAAGGAATAACACCCGATATACACGACGGATGAATGAGAACCAGTCCAGTTTAGAACTGAACAAACAGATATAACCCTGACCTGGGTGAATGAGAACAGTCAGTTGATCTAACTGAATAACACAGATATACCATGACTGGATGATTGAGAACCAGTCCAATTGATAAACTGAATAAAACAGATAGACCATGACCTGGATTGAATGAGAACCAGTCCAGTTGACTAACTGAATAACACAGATTACCATGACCTGAATGAATGAGAAACCAGTCCATTTATGTAACTGAAACAATACAGATATAACCCTGACCTGGATGATGAAAAACCAGTCCCGTTGATATAACGGAATAACACAGATATACCACAGACCTGATGAATGAGAACCAGTCCAGTTATGTAACTGAACAATACAGATATAACCTGACCTGGGTGAATGAGAACCAGTCCAGTTGATCTAACTGAATAACACAGATATACCATGACCTGATGATGATTGAGAACCAGTCCAATTGATTAACTGAATAACACAGATAGACCATGACCTGGATGAATGAGAACCAGTCCAGTTGATCTAACTGAATAACACAGATTACCATGACCTGAATGAATGAGAACCAGTCCAGTATGTTAACTGAACAATCAGAATAACCCTGACTGGATGAATGAAAACCAGTCCAGTTGATATAACTGAATAGCACAGATATACCATGACTGAATGAATGAGAACCAGTCCAGTTGATCTAACTGAATAACACAGATATACCATGGCCTGGGTGAATAAGAACCAGTCCACTTGATTTAACGGAATAACACAGATATACCATGACCTGGATGAACGAGAACCAGTCCACTTGATCTAACGGAATACACAAGATATACCACGACCTGGATGAATGAGAACCAGTCAGTTATGTAACCTGAACAATACAGATATAACCCTGACCTGGTGGAATGAGAACCAGTACAGTTGATTTAACTGATAACACAGATATACCATGACAGGATGATTAGAACCAGTCCAATTGATATAACTGAAAACACAGATATACCATGACCTGGATGATGAGAACCAGTCCAGTTGATCTAACTGAATAACACAGATATACCATGACCTGGATGAATGAGAACCGGTCCAGTTGATCTAACTGAATAACACAGATATACCATGACCTGGATAATGAGAACTAGTCCAGTTGATCTAATGAATAAACACAGATATACCGTGACCTGGATGAATGAGAACCAGTCCAGTGATCTAACTGAATAACAACAGATATCCATGACCTGGATGAATGAGACCAGTCCAGTTGATATAACTGAATAACAAAGATATACCATGACCTAGATGAATGGAACCAGTCAGTTGATCTAACTGAATAACACAGTAGACCATGACTGGATGAATGAGAAACCCGTCCAGTTGATATAACTGAATACACAGATATAACCATGACCTGATGAATGAAACCAGTCCAGTTGATCTAAACTGAATACACAGATATACCATGACCTGGATGAATGAGAAACCAGTCCAGTTGATATAAACTGAACACAAATATACCATGACCTGAATGATTGAGAACCAGTCCAATTGAATAACTGAAAACACAGATATACCATGACCTGGATGAATGAAACCAGTCCCAGTTGATCTAACTGAATAACACAGATATACCATGACCTGAATGATGAGAACCAGTCCAGTTTATGTAACTGAACAATACAGATAAACCGTGACCTGGATGAATGAAAACCAGTCCACAGTTGATATAACTGAATAACACAGATATACCATGACCTGAATGAATGAGAACCAGTCCAGTTGATCTAACTGATAACACAGATATACCATGACCTGGATGAATAAGAACCAGTCCAGTTGATCTAACTGAATAACACAGATATACCATGACCTGGATGAATGAGACAAACAGTCCACTTGATCTAACGGAAACATAGATATACCACGGCTGGATGAATGAGAACCAGTCCAGTTATGTAACTGAAACAATACAAAGATATAACCCTGACCGGGGTGAATGAGAACCAGTCCAGTTTATGTAACTGAAACAATACAGATATAACCCTGACCTGGGTGAATTAGAACCAGTACAGTTGATTTAACTGAATACAGATACACTGGACATTGCAGAACCAGTGCAAGGTTAATGTCCTGGACTTGCAGAAGCAGTTTTTCTTAGTGTGGTGCTTCTTACTGAAATGATATTGGGAGGTAGAATGGGAGGTGGAATTCCCAATCCTACTCCATGACCCAGGTATTTTTTATTTTGACCATACATTTTTTAAACTGCTTTAAAAACTGTTATGCACCTCGTACAATCATTATCATAATGTATGCACTGCTTTTCAATACACTTACTAAATGAATATTGCAGTGCCAGGTCTTTACTTCTAATTTGAGTGCATGTTTTTTATAGGGAGACTATGGCTCTATACAGTAATGCACTATCTTTGTTCCAATCCAGTGGTTCGGTACAGAAATATAAAACGGTCAGATCTTTGTGGGCCATAGGACTCCAGTAGCCCTTGTAATTCCTTTAATGTACGTGTTACAAATGGTAAACAATGCAGATGAGCAGCTGTAATCCACTTTATAAATTCTCATCATTAAAGTGACACTAGCTCCTATTTACAAATCCAATTCCAAGTCTTGGAAGATGTAATTCAGTGGGTCTGTGCCGCAGTGAGAGATTTCATTGCTTGAACTGGAGGGTTGAATCGTGTAGATTTGTTTAAGGTTGTGGGTACCGCTTAGGAGGAGAGAGCAGGAAGATAAAGAATTTCATGTTGTGTACTTATCCATAGAGGGGATTGATAGGATTTACAATGTATAGATAAACTGACATAAAAAGATTGGTCAATTTTATTGATTCAATACATTTTGAGACTGACAAAAATATCTAAAGTTTCTACTACAGGTGCGATAGCGGGGGCTAATGGTCCATTTCGCGACGAAGCACAAATGTGCACATCTTAAGAAACTGAGAGACGTAGGGTTAATCAATTTTCTCCCCTTCCCTTTGCCTCTCACCTCTTGCCAAGCTGACCGTCAGCTGCTAACTGGTAGTACCAGGAACCAAGAAAGAGAGTTTAAAGGACAAATATACTTTAAAATGTAATATTTTAGAAATAAAAGACCTGGCACAGAGAGGTAGGAGTGATTATTTCCCACCTCCCAATATTGTTTGTTGAGAGATACAGTACATACAGTTTCATCTGCAGGTTATGGCCCGGGCCCCTGTATTAAAGATAATGCGAGAACCCAGAAAGCCTGGCAGAAGCAGTTTCTTTGTGCTGCCGCTCTTAAAGAAATTATTTTGGGAGGGGTAACTCTGCCCCAGGTACTTTTCATTTTAACTGTTTTTGAAAAAACTTTATACACTTTTAGTTCTCCTAGGCAGGATTTCAGGTTAAGGTGTCCATACGTTAGTACTACCCCTACAATCAATATTTCTGTAACAGTTTCCCATTTCTACAATACCAAATTGAATGGACGTGAAGTAGAATGGGGAAGGGGGTTGTGGAAATATTGATGAATGTCGCGGTCGGTCGGCTGGTAAGTTACTAATGTATGGGTACCTATAGTCTTATCTCTCAGATTCTATTGAGTTCTTGGTTGGTGGGTGGTGATTTATTATTTCCATTTGAAGGTGTGAACTTGCATTTTAAATAACTATATTGCTCAGTGGTAAAAATGATGGTAAAATTCTGCCTCAATATCTGTCATTTACAAACACAATGTTAATTAACCACCACTGCATAAATTAATGACCACGGGCTTAAAGTACCCAGGAGGAATTTCATTAACAACCGTTATCAGCCATTCCTGACTCTGTCATAAAATAGCGCCCCGGCAATAAAACGACCAATAACGATCCGTATTTCCGTCGCGTCATTATTTACCGTGGTCGGTCATAAAATATCAGCCGCGTTGGTAAGGCTCATATCAGAAAAACTCATATAAAAACCATTTATCATCATCATCATATAAAAAAACTCAAAACAAAAACGTCTGCTGGGGAGATTCTAGTAGCTAGGGTAAATGACCCGGGCAACCTGTATAATTACTGTAATTACTTCAGCAGAAATAGTCTTGCACACAATGAAATCCACAATGAAAAAAATGAAATGGTTGTATAATCTAGAGAGACTTGAAATATCCTTTATTTACAGATGTTTTTTTGTCTGAAAGTTAACGTCCCCTTACATTGCCAGTATAAAAACTATTTACCTTTCATTTTCTATAAGATCCGGGTTTCTAAGAGATTGCCCCCTAGCCATATTTTTTCTCCCCGACTCTCCGATCGAGGCACAGAATTCGCCTTCTGCAAACTCACCGGGATGTGTTCTCTCTTTCTTTAGATACCATAAAAAAAACAAGATCTAATCAAAGCCCAAGTGAAAACCTTAAGGGAAATCACAAACAAAGCCAAAGAAAAAAAAAACCTTATTGCATTTGTAAGAAAACAGTTATAACCATTTAACAGATTTTTTTTCTTAAATGATCATTTCTTGCATTGCTGTACACCGTTGTAAAAATCTATTCCGTGTCACCTGCAGTAAACACAATTATATCCTTCTCTTGTGTTTTTGTATATTGTAAAATTCGTTAATTGTGTCACAGAGAATTCTGTAGATATTAATTGTAACGTTTTAGTTTGTTATGTGGTAGTTACAGAAAATACTGTATGTAAACACTGTGTTAGTAATCTGTAGTAACAACCTTTAATACGTGACACTTAGTATTCTGTAATAACACTCTGTAATATATAACGCTGCAGTAAATATGTCATAACAATCTGTAATGTAACTCTGTGTAGTAATTCTGTAGTAACAACAATCTGTAATATGTAACTGTAGTAATTCTTTAGTAACAACCTGTAATATGTGACACTGTAGTAATCTGTAGTAACAATCTGTAATACGTAACGCTGTAGTAATTCTGTAATAACAACCGTAATATGTAACTCTGTAGTAATTCTGTAGTAACAATCTGTAATATGTAATGCTGTAGTTATTATGATGTAATAATCTGTAATATGTAACACTGCAGTAATCTGTAGTAACAATCTGTAATATGTAACGCTTGGATAATTCTGTAAGTAACAATATGTAATATGTACATGCTGTAGTAATTCTGTAAACAGTCGTTAATATGAAAGCTGTAGTAATTTGTAATAACAGTCTGTAATATGTAATGCTGTAGTAATTCTGTAAGACAATCTGTAATATGTAACGCTGTAGTTATTCTGTAGTAACAATTGTAATATGTAATGCTGCAGTAATTCTGGAGTAACATTTGTAATATTAACACCTGTAGTAATTCTGAAGTAACAATCTGTAATAGTAATGCTGTCATAATTCTGTAATAACAATCTGTAATATGTAAGCAGTAGTTATTCTGTAGTAACAATCTGTAATATGTAACCACTGCAGTTCTTCGTAGTAACATCTGTAATATGTAACGCTGTAATAATCTCGTAGTAACAATATGTAATATGGTAATGCTGTAGTAATTCTGTAATAACAGTCTGTAATATGTAACGCTGTTAGTAATTCGTAATAACAGTCTGTAATATGTAATGCTGTAGTAATTCTGTAGTAACAATCTGTAATATGTAAACGCTGTAGTTATTCTGTAGTAACAATCTGTAAATTGTAATGCTGCAGTAATTCTGGAGAACAATTTGTAATATGTAACACTGTAGTAATTCTGTAGTAACAATCGTAAATAGTAATGCTGTCATAATTCTGTAATAACAACTGTAATATGTAATGCAGTAGTTATTCTGTAGTAACAATCTGTAATATGTAAACACTGCAGTAAGTCTGTAGTACAATCTGTAAATAGTAACGCATGTAATAATTCTGTAACAATATGTATATGTAATGCTTGTAGTAATTCTGTAATAACAGTCTGTAATATGTAACGCTGTAGTATTCGAATACAGTCTGTAATATGTATGCTGTAGATTCTGTAGTAACAATCTGTAATATGTAACGTTGTAGTTATTCTGTAGTAACAATCTGTAATATGTAATGTAATGCGCAGTAATTTCTAGTAACAATTGTAATATGTAAAACACTGTAGTAATCTGTAGTAACAATCTGTAATATGTAATGCTGTGTAATTTGTAATAACAATCTGTAATATGTAAAGCAGTAGTTATTCGTAGTACAATTGTAATATGTAATGCTGCAGTAATTCTATAGTACAATCTGTAATATGTAACACCGTAGTAATTCTGTAGTAAACAATGTAATAGTAACGCTCTATAGCACAATTATAATATGGTAATTCTGCCGTTTGTAACTGTAACATGTAACAATGTAGTAATTCTGTAACTTGGAACAATGTAGTAATTCTGTAACAGGTAAAAGATTTCTTTACGAGTGATCTTATAATTCCCTCATACCCAGAGTGTTCTTTACTTTCTTCAGTTTGCTCTGTCCTGAGATCCACAAATTAGAAGAGTACGTGATGCATTCCTCACTCTAATTGTAATGTGAATCAAATCCCTGTGACATGACTTCTTCCCTGCTCAGGTCCCTCAGGTCTCTCCCCCTTGAACAGGAGGAGGGGGGAACAGAGGGGAGTGGGAAGGGGGAGTGCTGACGAGAGAGCTGACACCATGGAAAAACAGAGTCACGGACAGAGTGGTAGGAGGAGGCGCACAGAGTACATGATTTATTAATGTGTTTTTTCACTATAGATGCCTTTAATGCAGGGCTACATTAAATGAAACTTCTGGACTTTATGTTATATTGTTATTCATTGCTATTATTTCTGGATAAGAACAATTTATACTCCCCTCCACCTCTCTTCCACCTGTTAATAGTACCCAGGGTTTGGACTTACTGATCAGCTGGTCATGGTCCTCCTACTGTTGTCTCTGCAGTCCACAAGTAGCCAATGGGAAGATACGCTCTACAACATAGTGAGTCTCCATTTGCTACATCTGGATTGCAACCAGGGCTGCTTCTCTCATGAGCGATGACAGAGTGAGACATTGTCTCATACGGCATCCTTGGGGGAAAGAAAAAGGCGAGGGGGGGAAATAATTAAAAAAAATCTTCCCCCAAAAACCAGTGTTCTGGGAGCGCTGGGGGGTGGTGGGTGGCACCATCAAGTGCACCCTTTGCCCCGTGGATCACCTTTCGGTTTGCCAAAAACCGATGTGGGGATTTATGGTGTAAGTTGATTGCAGCTGTAAGGAGACCCGTGAATCAGAGGATTTCCTCAAACACCGGGGACCTTCCCAGGTCTTCCCCAAATAGCATGGGGGTCTAGTGGAGGAAATGAACTTGTGATGGTTAAACTTAACACCGGCTTACTATAGTATTTGTGAAGGATCAAAGAGATCCATTCACAAATAGAAGTTGCCCGTTGGTTCAGTGTAAGGTTATGAGCTGTTAGTACATGCTATAGTAAGCACACTGACATCTGATTATCCATCTATCTGCCTTTCTATCTCTCATCTATAGCATACCTGTGCCCCCAATCTCTTGTAAAGTTTGAATTTACCAGTGTTTAGCACACAGCCAAAATTTGTAGCCCACTCACAACTAGACAGCAACATCCACAATCAGAAGCCATGCCCACCTTAACGTGATGGCAGTGCGGCTACATGCAAAACCTATTACAGATTGGGAGCACCTTTTTCATAGTTTGACTCAGGTGCAAAAACCAAACCCTAAAAGAGCCCTGATTGTCTCTGACAGTTGCCAGAGGGTTAGAGGAACCAGAGATGTGAGGGAAACTTCATGGTGATATCCAGCTGATTGTTAAAGTACCAAGGGCGTAGTGTCAATAGTGTCCAAGCTCTACTTACCCCCCCCCCCCTCAGCTGCTGGGATTTTCCAATCGGCAAAATCGTTTATTGAGACCATGTCTTCGGCCCTGAACTTTAATACTATTACTATATTAGCATGTTTGGTTGTAGAGAGTTGTAGTTTATTACAGCTGGAAGCCTGTAAGTGATGGATGCCGCTGTAAGTGATAGGGTTAATACCTAAACACCTAATTATTATATTTTTAATCAATCAAACGTTACCAATGGGGAAAACCAACTCTAACCGGATGTCTCTGCGATTTTACAAAAACTGCTACAATAACAGAGATTTTACACTTTCTATTTCTACGGAGAGCTTTCAATTTCCCTGATTGTGGCCAAAGCAGATGGAAAATCAATAGATTTATAGGACACAAAGGTCTTCAAAAATCCGATTGTGGAAGAAATTCTAGGCATGTGTCTAAAATCAACAAAACGCCCATTTAGTCTAGGAAATTCAAGGAAAACCAACATCGAACAGACTTCATAAAGGGCCTGCGGTAAGATTTCAAGGCAGGTCAGTGGATTAAAGGACCAGTATCTCCAGCAAAATGTAAAAATGATTATCGAAGCATAACGTAGCCGTCAACCTTTCCAGTCCCGATACATATAAAAAAATGAAAGTTCTTGTTTTTTTATTGGATTAAGTTTGGCCTTTGCCCCGACCAGCTTAAAACCTTTCTACAAATAGACCATTGTATCCATTTGGCTTAAGGCCGCCACAGTGGAGATAAATGTCTACAAAATAGCAGGTTTTTGTTAGAAAAAAAAGAAACCAAGATTTAGGTTTGTTCGATCGCTTTATGTGTAAAGATAATTATATGGAAAATCAGAAACGTTTACATTCTGGTGCGTTAGTGTGCATTCCTCTTTAATATGCCAGGGTGTGGATGCTTCAGAAGTAAACCATTACAATCAGTCTCATCTCAAATAGTAGTTCGTATACACCTGACATTAATAAAAATAGCAGTTTGGATTGGAACTGAAAAAGCAGTGACAATAGCAAATGCTACTGAGTTAGGCCCTTCTTGGTCAATATTTTATGACAATAAGCCAACACCACAATATTAAAAGTGTAGACATAGCTTATTCATCCCCTTCACACCAAACGCAAGGAAGCAAGGATGTCACATGGCTAAAGGTTCACATGACTGGGCAGTAGTAATTGGAAGGATACTTCTTGTTCAAATATGATAGAGTAAACAAGAAAGGTGTGTGTGTATATGTTAAACAGGAGTTGAAGCCATATCTAAAAATGAGGTCGCTGTAGCGGAGGGGTATAAACGTGAGGAGGAGAAAATTCACCTCATATGCGTTGCCAAAGGCTGCAAGATTGGGGACATTCGGTCATGGGAGATTTCAATTACCCTGACCATAGATGGAGTAAGGGAATTGCAACACTTCAAAAAAGTATCAAGTTCTTTATTTTCTAAATGAAATATATTCTGTCACAGTTCCTACTTTAAGGATCTTATGCTGGTCTGGTATATCTTAAAACCTAGAATTCCTGAATTATGCAGATGAAAGGAATGGAAAGAGTAGAGAACAGTGATCATATATAGTGTAATTAATTATCTAATTTAGGTTGCAGAAAACAAATGCACCAGGTTATCAAAGCATTTAAAGGTATGTCCACCCCCCAAACAAAATTTGGTATTTGGTAGGAAATGGTTATACCTTGACCTCACAAAAGTGGGATTACCTAACCAGTGGTGGTGAACTGGGGGACTAACATATATATACACATGGAGGTCTCTTCCCCAGCACAGTGACGGATACATATAAGTTGCCCACATGATGGTAATGCAAGTAGTCCACAGTGACTCGTACATCAAGTTGTTCCACAGACAGAAACATATAAGTCTGTCCAGAGTGACTGATACATAAAGGTTGTCCACAGTACTGGTACATATAAGTTGCCCACGGTGACTGGTACAATAAGTTGCCCACGGTGACTGGTACATTATAAGTTGCCACAAGTGACTGATGTATGCAAGTTACCACCCAATGACTGGTGCAATGCAGTTGCCCACACGGACTGGTATATTTAGTGGCCCACAGTAACCGGTACATATAATTTACCCACAGGGAATGGTATATATATGTTGCCCACAGTGACTGGTACATACAAGTTGCCCACCGGACTGGTTGTTGTATTCTTCATTTTGTATGTTGTGAGGCATAGTGAGGCACCATCATACTTTGGATGTTTTTCATCAGCTGGAACTGGTGCTTTAGTAAGAATCGTGAATATCCCATGTACTAGACTGTTTTGTGAAAACAAGCATCTTCTAGGAAGACACAAGGAGAGTTCAATAAAAGTTTTATCGTTTAAAATGGTGCTAATTTTGCCCCCACCAATCAGATCTTATTAACATTTGTAAGCTTACATCTGATTGGTTGGGGCAAATTAGCCCATTTTAAACGATAAGAACTTTTGTGAATAACCCTGCTTATCGTTTAAAATGGTGCAATTTTTGCCCCAACCATCAGATGTTAGCTTTCAAATGGTTAAATAGCATCTGATGGTTGGGCAAAATTAGCACCATTTTAAACGATAAGCAGGAGAGAGTAATAAAAGTTCAATCGTTTAAATGGTGCTAAATTTTCCCCAGCCAATCAGATCTTATTTAGCATTGTGAAAGCTAACATCTGATTGTTGGGGCAAAATTAGCACCATTTAAACAATAGAACTTTTATTGAATAACCCTGAAAACTTTTATTGAATAACCCTGTTGTAATATTTAACATAACCCAAAGCATCCATCTTAAAATCAACAAAGACAATATCTCCAATAAAGTAGGAAGGATTTTCTAGCACATCCCAGTCAGAGCCCAAAACTGAATCCAAATGAAAATCTGATGTGACCTGTGGCTTTGTACGGGGGATGTACCAGTGGGCAAAAATTGGCGCGAGTGGGTCCAGGGTTGCACTCTACCTGGCCTTCTCTGCCTGCGATCAACAGCATGACGAACAAGTGCCAAATTCAAATGGTAATATTAAAGTGGACATTTCTGGAATTTTCCCACACTGGTTTTCCTTATCTTTCCTGTGTACTATTCCCGAGTCCTGCTCCAGTTCCAAAGTCCTGTATCTGAGTCTTGATCCTGGGCCTGCACCCGTGCTGGAGTTCCTTACTCTTGGCTCTGCCCTTCCGGCTCTGTGCCCGCCTGACGTCTTCCTTGCCAGCATTCACACAGGTACTGGGGCCGCAACCTGGTGCGATTTCAGCAGTGTAACATCCCCACCATCAGGGGCTCTGGTGAAAACCTGGTGGGCTTAGGCTCTGCGCCCCAGTGCTTGCAGGAAACAGCTCGTCCCTGCCACCGAATTAGTTCTTGACACCATGTCCAGATATTTGAAAAATCGTAGACTAATACCCAATGTTCCCTCTAACCTCAATTCGCTGTGGTTGCAAAAATATACTTTCTGTGCGCCACAAAATTAAATTTGGTGCGCTCCATACCGCAGCATCTACATTCCAGAAGATTTTTGTGGCGCGCACACTTAAATCTGTGTGCACAGCCTGCAGAGTTGTGTCCGCGCGACGAGCGCACAGCTTAAAGGGAACACTGCTCATAACCAGAAACACCGCCAACAGGTATAAGTGAAAGGATACTTTCTAGAAAGGATTCAGAATCTTAACTGAGGACCTTCCAGTGATTTTACACGTGGCCCTATTTCCTTTAGATATGTATTAGTATAAAATATAGGATTGCTTTGTCTTGACAGAAGCACATCCCATAGACTGTACCAGAACAGTACCCTCTATCTATGACCTTTAGATATGCTGCTTTGTTGATGCTGATAAGAGTAAACCGTTTAATTGGGGGAATGTAACTAATTTTAATTATTCCCCCCCTATAAATAATTGAGCCGAAATTTGGTCTCTTCCTTGTGACAGATTGTAAAATAAAACGGAACGCGTAAAACGGCGACATCGTTGAATCTTTTTTTTTTTTACGATAATTTCTCTAACGTATGAAACTGCAAAAAAAAGAATGAAGACAGTATATGGAAAGGGGAAATAAAAAGTATTTCCCTACCTGCGTAAGGCAGAGCAGCGCTTATATACAGGAAATTAATCACGAATCCATCCAGAGAAAACATCCGTGAACAAGTTAATTGTGGCTCAAATATTATGAAATCAAAAATTCATCCGATTTACAGGTAAAGGGGGGTTCATTTCATGTACTTTTGGCCAATTATTAATGATGGACTTTCATAATTAATTTCCTAAGTTAAAATCCATGCTTCTAGCGCAGACGTTAACCCCTTTCTTCTCAATATCGGAACCCGTCGGGATCACGAGTGCAGGGTGTGACCAACCATTAATGTTTAATCTTACCTCTCCTCAGAATTATCTTACTATTGCAGGTTTGAAATTGTGGAATTGATTAACTATATTCAAATTTTCATTTGATGGGTGTGAACATGCCTTTTAATAAGGCAGTTTCCTACCACTTTAATTCAAAATGTGCCTTTAGCCTGAAAATGCAAATATAATTGCCTATTCGGGAACAATATGAATCCACACTCTAGAAATCTGACTTCTTTTTCATACATTTATTATTTTTATATGACAGCAAATCGATTCTTTCCTTCCCTTTACCTAACCTGGGTTCCGGGTGATTAAACCCATGGTTGTATTTCGTGTCCGTATTGTTGTGGCTAAGTTTCCCTTTATTATCACAGACAATTGATTAAAATCGTCATCGGTGAGGAAATTTACGGTCATATAGCAAGAATCATTTATACCAGAGGGACAATTGTCACTGCCTGTCAGTAAAATATGAGAACTGTACGATGCTACTCCTCCTATTAAACTTAAATAGAAGGTATAGGGAAAAGGTCTAGGTTAAAAAATGGAATCTCATACGTACACTTACCTGATCATTATAATAATGCTACTTACCACTGAAACGTGAGAGGAAGGGGAAAGTGGGCTGGAAATAAATGGAAACTCTTATTGTCTGTTATGTCATTTACATTAACATCCCTGTGATTTAAAATCCACGTTTTATTACGAAATGACACTGAAACATCTTTCCCTGATGGAAATGTAAGGATAGATCTGTAACATGGACATAGGTACGAGGCTATTATATAAGGGATAATGTTCCCCTACTGTAAATTATAAGGAATTAGAAGTCACAGAGATGTTCTGTGTCCATATAAAGGTACAAGGACAAGACTGAGTTATAACAGGGAACATCTGGGTACCACACATGTGATTATAAGGGTAATGCATCCCCTGACTGATAAATTATAAGAATTAGAAGTCACAGAAAAAAGAATTTCGGTCCATAATAAAGTTACAAGGACACGAACTGAGTTAAGATCAGGAACCTCTGGGACTTATACAACTCATGTTATTATAAGTATATGATCCCCTGGTAAATTATAAGGATATTAGAATCACTAGAGAATCTGTGTCATTATAAAGGTCAAGGACACAGACGGATTCGATAGACTCTGTAAACTCCTATAAAGGTAACTACTCTAATTAGGGTACGACGTGTCTAAGGTAACAGCTATTTACAGGAGGTACTCAGTGGGATAATGTATCCTCTACTGTAATTATAAGGATATTAGAATCATGAGAAGTTCTGTGTACATATAAAGGTACAAGACATAGGCTGAAAGCTTCATCGGGAAGAATACTTGAAGTACACCAACATATAAGCCTAATATATCTAACTGAATAACTTAGATATACCATGACCTGGATGAATGAGAAACAGTCCAGTTGATCTAACTGAATAACACAGATATACCATTACCTGGATGAATGAGAACTAGTCCAGTTTATCTAACTGAATAACACAGATATACCATGACCTGGATGAATGAGAACTATGGAGGGGCTTGGTTATGGATTAGTGCTTTAATTAGGATAGGGTGAGATCATATGGAGTGGCTGTGTTGGATAGTGCTTTACGGATTAGGGTCAGCTATATGGAGGGGCTTTGTTGGATAGTGTTTTAAGGATAGCCACAAGGAAAAACATGCTAGCACACCAGTCTTGATAGTGAAAATAACTTATTTTTACTAGTGACGTTTCGACGTTTCTTACGCAATACCGTAATACAATAGGGAAGGACCTGCGCAAAGAGGATTGGATTAGTGCTTTATAGGATGGGTAAGATATATGGAGGGGCTGTGTTGGATAGTGCTTTATAGGATAGGGTAGAATATACGGAGGGGCTGTGTTGGATAGTGCTATAGGATAGGTAAGATATGGAGGGCTGTGTTGGATGTGCTTTATAGGAGGGTGAGATATATGGAGGGGCTGTGTTGGATAGTGCTTTATAGGATAGGCGTAAGATATATGGAGGGGCTATGTTTGGATAGTGCTTTATAGGATAGGTGAGATATATGAGGGGCTTGTTGGATAGTGCTTTATGGATAGGGTGAGATATATGGAGGGGTTGTGTTGGATAGTGCTTTATAGGATAGGGTGAGATATATGGCAGGCTGTGTTGGATAGTGTCTTTATAGGATGGGTAGATATATGGAGGGGCCTGTGTTGGATATGTGCTTTATAGGATAGGGTGAGATATATGGAGGGCGTGTTGGATAGTGCTTTATAGGATAGGGTGAGATATATGCAGCTGTGTTGGATAGTGCTTTATAGGATAGGGTAAGATATTGGAGGGGCGTGTTGGATAGTGCTTTATAGGATGGGTAGATATATGGAGGGGCTGTGTTTGGATAGTGCTTTATAGGATAGGGTGAGATATAGGAGGGGCTGTGTTGGATATCTTATAGGATGAGTAAGATATATGCGGGACTGTGTTGGATAGCGCTTTTAGGTTAGGTAGATATATATGGGGGGCGTGTTGGATAGTGCTTTATAGGATAGGGTGAGATATTGCAGGCTGGTTTGTGATAGTGCTTTATAGATAGGTGAGATATACGGAGGGCTGTGTTGGATAGTGCTTTATAGGATAGGGTAAGATATATGGAGGGGCTGTGTTGGATAGTGCTTTATAGGATAGGGTGAGATATATGGAGAGGCTGTGTTGGATAGTGCTTTATAGGATAGCGTAAGATATATGGCGGGGCTGTGTTGGATAGCGCTTTATAGGATAAGGTAAGATAATATGGAGGGGCTGTGTTGGATAGCGCTTTATAGGATAGGGTGAGATATATGTAGGGGCTGTGTTGTATGGCGCTTTATAGAATAGGGTGAGATATATGGAGGGGCTGTGTTTGATAGTGCTTATAGGATAGGCTAGATATATGGAGGGGGCTTGTTGGATAGTGCTTTATAGGATAGGGTGAGATATATGGAGGGGTTGTGTTGGATAGTGCTTTATAGGATAGGGTGAGATATATGGCAGGCTGTGTTGGCTAGTGCTTTATAGATAGGGTAAGATATATGGAGGGGCTGTGTTGGATAGTGCTTTATAGATAGGGTGAGATATATGGAGGGGCTTGTGTTGGATAGTGCTTTATAGGATAGGGGTGAGATATATTGCAGGGTTGTTGGATAGTGCTTTTAGGATAGGGTGATATATGGAGGGGCTGTGTTGGATAGTGCTTTATAGGATAGTGGAGATATATGGAGGGGCTGTGTTTGGATAGTGCTTTATAGGATAGGGTGAGATATATGGAGGGGCTTTGTTGGATATTGCTTAAATAGGTGATGGGTAAAGATATATGGCTGGACTGTGTTTGAATAGCGCTTTAATAGGATAAGGTAAGATATATATGGAGGGCTGTGTTGGATAGTGCTTTATAGATAGGGTGAGATATATGGCAGGCTGTGTTGGATAGTGCTTTATAGGATAGGGTGAGATATACGGAGGGCTGTGTTGGATAGTGCTTTATAGGATAGGGTAAGATATATGGAGGGGCTGTGTTGGATAGTGCTTTATAGATAGGGTGAGATATAATGGAGAGGCTGTGTGGGATAGTGCTTTATAGGATAGGGTGAGATTATATGCTGGCTGGTGTTGGATAGTGCTTTATAGGATAGGGTAAGATATATATGGAGGGCTGTGTTGGATAGTGCTTTTATAGGATAGGGTGAGATATATGGAGGGCTTGTTGGATAGCGCTTTATAGGATATGTGAAATAATATATGTGGGGCTGTGTTGTATGGCGCTTTATAGGATAGGGTGAGATATATGGAGGGCTGTGTTGGATAGCGCTTTATAAGAATAGGGTGAGATATATGGAGGGGGCTGTATTCGATAGCGCTTTATAGGATAGGGGAGATATATGGAGGTGTGCTTTATAGATAGGTGATATATATGAGGGGCTGGTTGGATATGCTGTATAGATAGGTAGATCTGGGGTTGTGTTGGATAGCACGTTATAGGATAGGGGTGAGTTATATGGAGGGGCATTGTTGGTAGTGTTTTATCGGATAGGGTAATATATGGGGGGAGGGGCTGTGTTGGATAGTGCTTTATAGATAGGGTGAGATATATGGGGGGCTTTGTTGATAGCGCTTTATAGGATAGGGTGAGATATATGGAGGGGCTGTGGGTTTGATAGTAGCTTTATAGGATAGGTGAGAGATATGGAGGGGCTTTTGGATAGTGCTTTATAGGATAGGGTAAGATACATGGAGGGGCTTGTGTTGGATAGTGCTTTATAGGATAGGGTGAGATATATGGAGGGGCTGTGTTGGATAGTGTTTTATAGGATTGGGTAAGATATATGGAGAGGCTGTGTTGGTTAGCGCTTTATAGTATTGGGTAAGATATATGGAGGGGCTGTGTTGGATAGTGCTTTATAGGATAGGGTAAGATATATGGAGGGCTGTTTTGGATAAACGCTTTGTAGGATAGGGTAAGATATATAGAGGGGCTGTGTGTTGGATAGTGCTTTATAGGATAGGGTGAGATATATGGAGGGCTGTGTTGGATAGCGCTTTATAGGATAGGGTAAGATATATGGAGGGCTGTGTTGGATAGTGCTTTATAGGATAGGTGAGATATATATGAGGGGCCTGTGTTGGATAAGCGTTTTATAAGATAGGTAAGATATATGGAGGGGCTGTGTTGGATAGTGCTTTATAGGATGGGTAGATATATGAGAGGGCTCGTGGTTGGATATGGCTTCATAGGATAGGGTGAGATATATGGAGGGGCTGTTGGCTAGGCTTTATAGGATAGGGTGAGATATATGGAGGGCTGTGTTGGATATGTGCTTTATAGGATAGGGTGAGATATATGGAGGGCTGTGTTGGATAGTGCTTTATATGATAGGGTAGATATATGGAGGGGCTGTGTTGGATAGTGCTTCATAGGATAGTGTGAGATAGATGGAGGGCTGTGTTGGATAGTGCTTCATAGGATAGGGTGAGAATATATGGAGGGCTGTGTTGGATATGCTTTCATAGGATAGGTGGACTTATGGAGGGGCTGTGTTGGATATGTGCTCATAGGATAGGGTGAGATATATTTAGGGGCTGTGTTGGATAGTGCTTTATAGGAGGGTGAGAAGATATGGAGGGGGCTGTGTTGGATGTGCGTTTATGGAGGGTAGATCTATGGAGGGTGGCTGTGTTGGATCGTGCTTTATAAGGATCTGGTAGATATATGGAGGGGCTGTGTTTGATATGCTTTATAGATAGGGTGAATATATGGCGGGCTGTGTTGATATTTTTATAAGGATAGGGTAATATATATATGGGAGGGCTGTGTTGGATAGTGCTTTATAGGATAGGGTAAGATATATAGAGGGCTGTGTTGGATTGTGCTCTGATAATGATAGGGTCGGATATTGGAGGGCTGTGTTTGGATAGTGCTTTATAGGATAGGGGAGATATATGGAGGGCTGTGTGGATAGTGCTTTATAGGATAGGGTAAGATATATGAGGGGCTGTGTTGGCATGCTTTATAGGAGAGGTACGATATATGGAGGGGCTGTGTGATACTGCTTTATGGATAGGGTACGATTTGGGGCTGTGTTGGATGCTTTGTCTTTATAGTGGTGATATATGGAGGGGCTGTGTTTTGGAATAGCTTTTTATAATAGGGTAGATATATGGAGGGGCTGTTTGATAGTGCTGTTATGGATAGGGAAGATATATGGAGGGGCTGTGTTGGATAGTGCTTCTAGGATAGGGTGATATATATGGAGGGCTGTGTTGGCTAGTGCTTTATAGGATAGGGTGAGATATATGGAGGCTGTGTTGGAATAGTGCTTTATCGGGATGGTGAGAATATATGAGGGCTGTGTTGGATAGTGCTGTTATATGATGGTAAGATATATGGATGGGCTGTGTTGGCATAGTGCTTCAAGGATATGATTGAGAGATAATGAGGGGGCCTGTGTTGCATAGTGCTTCATAGGATAGGGTGGATATATGTAGGGCTGTGTTGGAAGTTCTTCATAGGATAGGGTGAGATATAGGAGGGGCTGTGTTGTATAGTGCTCTTAGGATAGGGTGACGATATATTAGGGGCTGTGTTGGATGTGCTTTATAGGTCGGGTGAGTATATGGAGGGCTGTTTTGGATAGTGCTTTATAGGAAAGGTAAGATATATGGAGGGGCTGTGTTTGGTAGTGCTTTAATAGGATAGGGTCAAGATATAGAGAGGGGCTGGGTTGGATAGTGCTTTATAGGATAGGGTGAGATATATGGTGGGGCTGTGTGGATAGTTGCTTTATAGGATAGGGTTGAGATATATATTGGAGGGCTTGTGTTGGATGTGCTTTATAGGATAGGGTAAGATATATAGAGGCTGTGTTGGATTGTGCTCTCTATAGATAGGGTGAGATATAGATGGGCTGTTGTTGGATAGTGCTTTAATAATAGGGTGAGATTATGGAGGGCTGTGTTGGATAGGCTTTATATAGATAGGTAAGATCTATTGGGGGGCTGTTTTGGATATGCTTTATCGGATTGGGAGAGATATATTAAGGGCTGTTTGGATAGTGGCTTTATAAGACTAGGGTGAGATATATGGAGGGCTGTGTTGGATAGTGCTTTATGGAGTATCGGGGTGAGATATATAATGGATGGCTGTTGTTTGGATAGTGCTTTATAGGATAATGGTGAGATATTGGAGGGCTGGTTGGATAGTGCTTTATAGATGAGTGTGAGATATAGGAGGGGCTGTTTGGATGTGTTAAGATGGCTTAGTATAGGGATTTTGGATGGCTTATTGTTGGTAGATATATGGAGGGGCTGTGGCTAGGCTTTAGGATAAGGGTGAGATATTAGGAGGGCTGTGTTGGATGGCTTTTTTGGATAGGGTAAGATATATAGGTGAGGCGGTGTTGGATAGTGCTTTAAGGATAGGGGTAGATTTTATGGTAGTTGTTGGATTGCTTTTATAGGAATAGTTAAATATATACGGAGGGGCTGTGTTGGATAGTGCTTTATAGGATAGGGTGAGATATATTGGAGGGCTGTGTTGGATAGTGGCTTTATAGACGATGAGGGTAAGATATATGGAGGGGCTGTGTTGGATAGTGCTTTATAGGATAGGGTAAGATATACGGAGGGCTGTGTTGGATAGTGCTTATAGGATAGGGTAATATATAGGAGGGCTGTGTTGGATAGTGTTTTATATAGGATAGGGGTATATGGAGCTGTTTTATATGCTGAGGTGGAGATAGAGGGCTGTGTTGGATAGTGCTTTATAGGGATAGGGTAGATTGGCAGGGCCTGTGTTGGATAGTGGGCTTTATAGGATAGGTGAAGATATATGGAGGGCATGTTTGGTATGTGTTTTATAGGATAGGGTAAGATATATGGAGGGCTGTGTTGATAGTGATTTATAGATAGGTATAAAGGGCGTCTGTTTGAAGTAGATATGGAGGGACTGTGTGGATAGTGTTTATAGAATGGGTAATATAAGGAGGGCTGTGTTGGATCAGTGCTTTAATAGGATAACGGGTTAGAGAATATATGGGGGGCTGTTGTTGGCATAGTGCTTTATAGGATAGATAGGAGTTTGGATAGTGTTATGGAAGTATATTGAGGCTGTGTTGTAGGGTACTTCAGGTGGTTGTACTTTATAGAAATAAGGTATATAGATTTTTAGGAGGGGATTGTTGGATAGTGCTTTAATAGGATAGGGATGAGTATATTAGGCTGTGTTAAGGGCTTAAGGTAGGTGATATCATAGAGTTGTGGATTTTATAGGATAGGGTCGAGATATATGCATGTGGATGTGTTCGGATTGTAAAGGCTGTGTGGTAGTGCGTTATGTACGGGTAAGATCCTATGGAGGAGCGGTGTTTGATAGTGCTTTTATAGGATAGTGTCTATATTATGGAGGGGCTGTGTTTGGCCCAGTGCTTTATAGGAGAAGGTGGAGATATATGGAGGGGCTGTTTGGTAGTGCTTTATAGGTAGGTAGAGATATAGAGGGGCTGTGTTGGATAGTGTTTTAATAGGAAGATATGGGGTGTTTAGTAAGTATATGGAGGGATGTGTGGGATAGTGCTTTATAGATATAGGGTAAATCTGGGTGGGGGCTTGTTTGTGTTTTGGATGTGCTTTATTAGGGAATAAGGGAGTATATATGGTGTAGGGGCTGGTGTTTGGTAGTGCTTTATAGGATAGGTGTAATTAATATGGGAGGGTTTGGTGTGTTAGGATAGTGGGATATAGGGGCTTGTTGATATGCTATATGGATCAGGGCGAGACTATATGGTAGGGCTGTGTGATAGTGTCTTATAGGATAGGGTGAGTATAATGAGGGTCTGTTGTTGGAATAGTGCTTTAATAGGATAGGAAGACTATGTTTTAATTGGGGGGAGCTGTGATATTGTTTGATGGGACCCACGTTCTGGAGGGCTGTGTGGATAGTTGCTGTATCAGGATAGGGTGAGATATATGGGGGGCTGTTGTTGGATAGTGCTTTATAGTGATAGGGTGAGTATATAGGGGAGGGCTGTGTTTGAGTGCGTTTATAGTATAGGGTGAGATATATGGAGGGGGCTGTGTTGATAGTGCTTTATAGGATAGGGTAGATATATGAGAGGTGCTTGTGTTTGGATAGTGCTGTTATAGGATAGGGTAGATATACTGGGCGGGACTGTGTGTAGGTGCGTTTATATGGATAGTGTAATATTATGAGTGGCTGTGTTGGAATAGTTGCTTTATAGGATAGGGTGAGATATATGAGCAGGCTGTGTTGGATGTGTTTATAGGAGGGTGAGGAATATATTGAAGGGCTGTGTTGGATAGTGGGCTTTATAGGATAAGGTGAGAATAGTATGGAGGGCTGTGTTGGACTAGTGCTTTAGATAGGGGAGGTATATGTGGGCCTGGTAAGATGGTCTATAGTGTGGAGAGGACGGGTGTGTTGGATAGTGCTTTATATAGGAGAGGTGCGATATATGGAGGGGCTGTGTGTATATTCTTTAATGGATCGGTGAGATATATGGAGGGTGGCTGTGTTGGATAGTGCTTTATAGTATAGGGTGAGAATATGGATGGGCTGTGTTTTGATATTGCTTATAATAGGATAGGGTTGAAATATATAGGAGGTCTGTGTTGGATAGGGCTTTAATATAGGATCAGGGTAAATATATGGCTGGACTTTGTTTGATATCGCTTTAGAGGAATAAGTTAAGATATATATGGAGGGGCTTGTGTTGGATAAGTGCTCTTATAGTATAGGGTGAGAGAGATGGCAGGCTGTGTTGGATCGTGCTTATAGGTGGGTAAGATATATGTCAGGGGCTTGTTGGATAGGCTTTATAGGATAAGGGTAAGATATATATGGAGGGGCTGTGTTGGATAAGCGCTTTATATATAGGGTGGTTTATATGTAGGGGCTGTGTGGATAGTGCTCCTATGGATAGTTGAGACATACGGAGGGCCTGTGTTGGATATTGCTTTATAGATAGGGTAGATATATGGGGGGCTGTGTTGGGGGGGAGGTAATGTTTTTAACTAGACAATGGGTAGATAGAGAAGTTAGGGATCTGGGGGGTCTAGTAACACAACGGAGGGAGGGAAGGGGGGGGGGGAGCTAAGTGATAAGGAGGATGTACTACCATGTATAAAGTAAATCAAATTGGATAATCTAATGTCTGTTTAACAAATGCAAAGGGAGTCCCTGGCTTGGAAAACGTCGAAACTTTGAAATAATAGAATAAAGGAAATAATATGAGTAATTGGTAAGCAGAATCATGGCTTAATGATTCACAGACGGACAGTAAATATTGAAGGATACTCCTTATTTAGATCATGACCGAGTTTAATAATAAAGGAGGAGGAGTATTATGTATGTTAACAGGAATTGAAAGGCCAAATTTTAAAAGATGGAATATAATGGGGGAGCAAACGTACGGCAGAAACATTATGGTTGAACTGTGTACAGGAATGCAAGACGGTAGTAAATTAAATTGTTGGAGTATGTTATAAGCCGCCAAATGAGAGGACGAGAAAGGAGGTGAAATGAATCTCCATATGCATTGGCGAAGGCTGCTGGGTATGGGGCAATTTCTGGTCATGGGAGAATTTAACAATACCTGACAATTTGGAGTAAGGGAACTTGCCACACCCTCAAAAGGTATAAGTTCTTAATTTCTATATGATCATTTTCCTTTCACAGATGGTAGAATTTCCTACTAGACAAATGCGTTGTTGATCTGGATGATAATCCTAATAACCCTGATCTCATTATGGAGATGAGGTAATGGGAAGCTTAGGGAATAGTGACCATGATATCGTTCATTTAATAAGGTTGCGAAAACGAAAGTACACTGCTTAACAAACCGTTTAACTTTAGGAAAGCTAATTTTATCTGTTTCAAGGAAATCGCTCCTGCTCATATACTGGGGGGAATGTTTTCTATGTAAAGAAACTGAGCCGATGTGACCACTTTTAAAGGGATTATTAACTATTACTTTCCCAAATCGGTACCCTTTAAGTAACAATGGTAAAAAAATTACGTCGTCCTGCATTGGCTTTAATGCTCAGGTAAAAGGGGAATGGAAAAAAAGAAAAGGAAGGGCTTTTAAAATTTTGAAAACAGAAGCACAGAACAGGCTTACAGGGAGTAACAAAGCTGTAATACAGATGCCCAAACAAAGAAATCAATTAAACTAGCTAAATAGAAATGAAATAACGGATTGCCAAAAAACGAACAAAGCAGTCCACCGCCAAAAATGTTGTTTTAAGTATATCAATGGTAAAGATGAGACTGATAATTAGGACCATTAATAATGGAGGCGGATGTGGTTGTAGATGATGCCGAAAGGCTATCTGCTAACCGTTTTTTTTTACACTCGGTTTTTTACATGTTGAGAATCCTTGTCCTTACCCGTAGGATTTGTAGCAACTTATGCGGGGGAAGAACTGAAAGAGTTGTCACATTTGGATAACGGAGGGAATATGGTAACGGAAACAATAGCAAGTTATATCAAAATCGCCAGGACCAGATGGATTTGGCATTCCTAGGATTTTAAAAGAGCTTAGGTTCAGTTCTAGCTATACCACTGTGGTTTCTCATATATTCAGATTCGCTTTTGTTGTGGATTTGCCGCTGGATTGGAAAAAAGCCAATGGTAATACCATATTCAAAAGTAGTCGGTCACAGCCTGTAACTATAGACCCTGTAAGCCTAACATCAGTGGAGGGAGGGTGCATGAAACTTTGTTAGGGATCATTCCTTGACTTTTGTCTCCCGAGATCATCTATTAGTATTAGTCAGTCATGGATTTATGAGAAATTAGATTCATTCCCAGACAAATTTATTGGTTTTTATGAGAAGTGAGGTAAGAGTTGACTCAGGCACGCATGATGTGGTTATTTGGATTTGCAAAACTTTGATACTGTGCCACTAGTGACTATTATAAACTGAGGTAACTGTTGCCTTTGAAGAAAACAGTTGTCATGAATTGATAGAGACTGGTATGGAGCCGCAAACAGAGAGTGGTGGGTTTATAATGGAAGCTACATCTATGGTGGGCTAAGTTCTGCGGAGTTCCCTCAGGTTCTGTAGCTGGGGACCCGCTTCTGTTTAATCTGTTTCTAAATGACTTAGAAGGGGTCATTGGAGCAAAGGTTTTCCCCCCCCCTCTGTTGTTTGCTGATGACACTAAATTCTGCAAGAGCTTTGGAAACTCCAATGATGTGCAAGTGCTGCAAGCAGACCTAGTAGATTATCACATGGCACCGAATGGCAGATGGGATTCATGTTGATAACTTTAGGTGATGCAATTTGGGGATTTAATATCCCTGTGCCACCGACACCATAAATAACTCTGGTTAAGTTCATCTTGTATGGAAAAAGATTTGGGGGTTCTGGTAGATAACATACTTCGCTGTAGAAAACCATGCATGTACACATATCAACACCTAAAAGCTAGCAAGATTTGTCTTGATAAAGAGGGGATATTCAGAGACGAAATATTATTCTCCCTCTTTACAAGGCACTGGTAAGGCTCATTTGGAATATGGTGCAGGTTTTTCCTATCAAAGTGGAATGCTGGAACTGTGAGCGACTGTGTCCAGAGAGCTACTAACTTAATAAGGGGAATGGAGGGGCTTGACTTGCAGGCAGATTAGACAATTAGGGCTGTTTTACATTGGAGAAGCGCGGTTGCATGGGCACATGATAACCTTATACAAATTATTAATGGCCCATACAATTGAGCTCTCTGTTTCATGTGTGGGTGTCACTATAGGGTTCATCTCAGAGGACTCTTGGACATTCCTTTATAAGGTTGGGACTAACAGAAGTTTCATCTTCAGGTTAAAGGTTTTCTTTAATTGAGAACGGTGAAAACTGTGGACTGTCTCCAGGCAGATGTGGTACTAGGCAGTTACATTGAATAGCTTTAAAGGGAGCCTGGATAGTTGTTTCTAAAACTACAAATATTGAGAATTACTGGCAGTGCCGCTCCTACCATGAAGCAACTTAAAAAAGTTGCTCATGGCAGCACTCCAGACCAAAGCGGCATTTCCCCCCCTTGGGTGGCATTCCCACACCCCTTGTAAAGCGCTGCATTTACCTTAGGAGGCATACTTAACCATGCCAATCTGTCCAGTAGAATCTGGGACCCAGAACCCATCACTGCGGCTGCCAATGTTGAAGTGTGGCGAAACCTAGAAGTTCGGATCCAATGGGAGTGCTTTAAATTGTTTTGTTTTTTTTAATTTTCCCCTTGGCCAGAAAGGTCTTCCGCGTGATTTGCGTAATTACGTGACATCACCTGACTTGCGCACCCAGGAGGTACCGAGCCTATATAAACTGAGGGAATTGGTGGTTAGTTGCAGAGCGGCCTGGTGAAAGGAGGAGCAGTGGGATTTTGGCACTTGGCAGCGAGCTGTGCTTTACTTTTTCTTCTTCAGATATCTGTGTATGATAGTTCAAGCGATACCGATACAGAATTACCAAGTACTCAGTCAACATCACAAGTAGAAATGGAAGAATCTTACTTCACAGTATTCCTGTGACCGTGAGGAACGCCATGTTTTTGTTTTTGTGGGGATCAAGCCACGCCTGTGGAGGAGCGAAGCCACGCCTGTGGAGGAGCAAGCCGCCTGTGGATGAGCAAGCCAACGCCTTTGATAGCAAGCCACTACGCCTGTGGAGGAGCAAGCCACGCCTGTGGAGGAGCAAGCCACGCCTGTGGAGGAGCAAGCCACGCCTGTGGAGGACGCACACACTGTGGAGGACAAAGCCACGCCGTGGAGGACAAGCCACGCTGGTGAGGAGCAAGCCACGCCATGTGGAGGGAAGACATTCCGTGTTGAGGAGCTGAAAGACCAGTCATCCATGCATACAATTCATTTCCTCACTTCTTAAGACCCTGCACTGTGGATGGTATGACCAATGACATAAGACATTCCTTTGTATCGCAATGGTCCCAGCAGGTCAACCAATTTATTTTCCCAAAGGACAAGCTAAGAGAAGTTTTTGGATCGGAATATTATAGACGGAATTGACCAATTCGGAGATCGCTGATAGACCCGGTCTTCTGTACTCTGAGCGCTGAGATGCTGTCGCTTTGTTTCTTGCTGTAACCTAGTTCCTCCTAAGGTTACTTTCTCAGTTCTGGTCTTGTGCACAACTGGATTTAACGACTGGAGGATAAAATCGATTTGCTAATATGAGAAAGCAGATTACTGTAGTATTGTACCAGTAGGAATATACTACAATTACCACACATTCTGCAAATGGAGAGCGTTGGAGACAAGGATAAGACTGCATTTAACCATTGCCGACACAAACAAAGAACAAATTGAATCAGAAACACAGCCCTGGAGCAAGGTTTGAAACTACTCATTTACTTAAGCAAACTCTGGCTACGCAGAACATCGCATTTCGTGGCAAAAGTCCCCACAAGCTTTTATGAAAGGAAACAATGGCAAACTTCCTGAAATTTATGGAGGCAATAAAGCGGTTTGATGTGATGCCGTTTGTGAGATGCAGTGAAAAGAGTTACCAACAAGGAGACGCAATCCTATCTGGGGTTCAGAATGAATCATCATTCTGGCCATTGCAGATTAAGAAGAAGATTTTGGTGCTGCCAAGTATACACTATTATATTGGACTGCACGCGCATGTATCAGTCAATACCGAGCAGATACTTGATGGTCCCTTTTGTTACAAGCAACTAAGATTCTGAATGTGGCTCATGCTACAGTTTCCCATCAATGAAGCAACTTTTTGTCATTTTGTTTGAAGTGGGGTGACACAACAGGAGGAGGTATGAAAACGGTGCTGCTTGTAATAATCTAGAAAAAACTTTCAATTGACTAAAGACATGCGGGGCCCAAATGCTATGACAATGGGTCCAACATGAAGAAAAGCAAAGGAGTGCAGGCTCTGTTCGAGCTAAACCTAGAGCTTTCTATGTGCCGTGCAATCCATTTCTTTAAATCTCGTGGTTAGGTGATGCCTGCAATGCCTCTTATTGAGGCAGTATGAGTTTCTTAATATCATCCAGAGCCTGTATGTTCTTCTCTTGCTCGACACATCCGGTGGAATATGTTGAAGCAACACCTGTCGAGACACATCAGTGGCTTACACTTTACCATAAGTAACCACTCGCTGATGCGTTATGTATGAGCTGTATACACTCTGTAGAATCTACCCCACAGACTGTAAGACCCAAGGACTGTTCTAGATTATATCTACAAAACGCATATGAGCCAATCTTTCCAACGTCTGCATTGCCATTCGTATACTACTAACGCTTCTAGTGGTGAATGCAGTTTTTCCAAGTTATAAAGACTTACCTTTACCTACCTCTAGATGACACAAGGAGATACTTGTTGGGCTTGCTACAATATCTATTGAGCGTGTTAGCTCACAGCTTAAATCTGGATGATGCAATTCAAGAATTTGGTTCTCGAAGGCCAGAGGCCACCTCTTGTAAGACTAGTGGCCCAGTAAAGGCTGGATCACCTAACGCAATCAAGGTAAGAAATTGGCATTCTTACACAGCTACATACACGCTGTGCAATATCTGTTTGACTAACTTGCCTCCTTTTTCTGGGTACCGGTTGTGAACACTTAAGCAGTCTAGGGCTCCACTCTGTGTCCTTCCACTCCCAAATAAAGCTGCATCCCTCCAATCCCCTCAGAAGCCGATGTGGCTATAAGGCTGGATCCCCTACGCTACCAGGTAATTTTATGCTTCTTACACCTACATACTCACACTTGTACTTCAATATTTGACTAAGCTTTGTCCTTCTCTTTCTAGGTATCCAGTTTTTCGAAGTCCTTGAATGATCCAAAGTGCTCCACCCTGCTATGGGTCTTCCATCCACAAGAAAAGCTGCACCCTCCACGTCCCTAAGGAGCCAATGTGGGTAGTGAATGCTGGATACTCTACCAATTATGGTAAGTTATGCTTTCTACTATATATGATTTCCTATACTGCCAATAGGTAGGATGTAAGGTAGATTATCATATCTAGATATATAGGTACCATATACTGTGCCTAGTTACCAGATAGGTAGGATTGTAAAGGGTAGATTTATCATATATAGATAATAGATACCTATACTGTGCTTGGTTACCAGATAAGTTATGATGTAGGATAGATTTACCATATAATACATCTAGATAACCATATACTGTGCTGTTACCGGATAGTAGGATGTAAGGGTAGAATTTTCATATAGAGATATATCGATACCATATAACTGTGTGCTGGTTACCGGAAGGTAGAGTAAGGGTAGATTTATCATATTCATATAATATACCACTATACTGTGCTGGTTACCAGATAGGTAGGATTTAAGGGTAGATGTATCATATAATCGATATATGATACCATATACGTGTGGCTTGTTACCAGATAGTTAGGATGTAAGGGTAGATTTATCACATATATAGATATATAGATATCATATACTGTTGCTTGTTACCAGATAGGTAGGATTACGGGTAGATTATCCATATATTAGCTATATAGTTATCATTCCTGGTGCGGGTTACCGTATAGGTCTGAGTAAGGAATAGATTTATCATATATAGATATATAGATCCCTCTATACTTTGCTGGTTACCAGTAGGGTAGGATGTAAGGGTAGATTTTATATATATAGATATATAGATACCATATACTGTTGCTGGGTTTACCAGATAGGTTAGATGTAAGGTAGATTTATCATATATAGAATTTATAGATACATAATACTGTCTGTTACCAATAGGTTAGGATGTAAGGTAGATTTATCATATATAGAATCTATAATACCATATACTGTGGGCTGGTTACTGCAGCTAGGTAGGATGTAAGGGTAGATTTAATCATTATAGATATATAGATACCATATTACTGTGCTGTTTACCATATACATAGGATGTAAGGTAGATTTATCATATATAGATTATAGATACCATATACTGTGCTGGTTACGCAGATAGGTAGATGTAAGGGTAGATTTTCATATATAGATATATAGATATTATATACTGTGCTGGTTACCAGATTAGGTAGGATGTAAGGGTAGATTTATCATATTAGATACCATATACTGTGGCTGGTTTACCGATAATGTGGATGTAGGGTAGATTTATCATATATAGATATCATATACTGTGCTGGTTACCGGATAGTTAATGTAAGGGGTAGATTTAGCATATATAGATATTAGATATCATATACTGTGCTGGTTACCAGATCGGCAGGATGTAGGGTAGCTTTCATATATAGATATATAGATATCATATACGGGCTGGTTACCGATAGGTAGGATGTGAGTGTAGATTTATCAATCTAGATATATAGATACCAATATACTTGCTGGTGACCATATAGGTAGGATGTAAGGGTAGATTTATCATATATAGAGATATATATACCATAATACTGTGTCTGGTTACCAGGTAGGTAGGATGTAAGGGTAAGATTATCATATCTAGATACCATAGACGGTGGCCGGTACCATATAGTAGGATGTCAGGGTAGATTGAGTACATGATATAGATATCTAGATACCATATACTGTGGTGGTTTACCACTAGGGAGATTAAGGGTAGAATTTATCATCTATAGATATAGTAGCTACCATATACTGGTGCTGGTTTACCGGATCGGTAGATTTAAGGGTAGATTTATCATATATAGATATTAGATACCATATACTGTGCTGTACCAGAGTAGGTATGATGTAGGCTAAGATTGATCATATATAGATATATAGATATCATATACTGTGGCTGTTACCATATAGTTAGGATGTAAGGGTATATTTATCATCTATGATACCATATATTGCTGGTTACTCAGATAGGTAGATGTAATGGGTAGATTTTATCATATATAAAGATATATAGAATACCATAATACTGTGCTGGTTACCAGATAGGTATGGGGGGAAGGATGTAAGGGTAGATTTAATATATCTAGATATATAGTAACCATATACTGTGCTGGTTACCGTAGGTAGGATGTAAGGGTAATGTTAATCATATATAGATATTAGATTACCATTATCCTGTTCTGGTTACCAATCGGTAGGATGTATGCTAGATTTATCATATATAGATATATAGATATCATTCCTGTGCTGGTACCGGATAGTAGTGATGGAAGGGTAGATTTATCATATATATATATATAGATACCTATACTGTGCTGGTTACAGATAGGTAGGATGTAGGGTAGATTATCATATATAGACAGATATAGATACCATTACTGTGCTGTTACAGGTTAGTAGGATGTAAGGGTAGATTTATCATATATAGAATACCATATACTGTGCTGGTTACCAGATATTTTAGGATGTAAGGTAGATTTATCATATATAGATATAAGATTACCATAATACTGTGGGGCTGGTTACCAGATAGGTATGGATGTAAGGGTAGATTTATCATATATAGATCTATAGATACCATATACTGTGGCTGGTTTACCGATAGGTGATGTAAGGGTAATTTTATCATATATAATACATAGATATCAAAAAAAAAATTTAACTGTGCTGGTTACCAGATAGGTAAGATGTAGGGTAGATTTACTCATAGATAGATTATAGTTCCATATACTGTGCTGGTTACCGTGATAGGTAGGATGTAAGGGTATATTTATCATTCATAGATATATAGAATAACCATATACTGTGCCTGGTTCCCATAGTAGTTAGGATGTAATGGTAAGATTTATCAGATCTATATATTAGAATATCCTATACTTGCTAGGTTACAGATAGGGTAAGGGATGTAAGGGTAGATTTATCATATATAGATCATATAGATTCATATACTGTGCTGGTTACCAGATAGGTAGGATGTAAGGTAGATTATCATTTATAGATATCTAGATAATTCTATACTGTGCTGGTTACCAGATAGGTGGATGTCAGGGTAGATTTATCATTTAGATATAGAATATCAATACACTTGTGTGGGTTACCAATAGTAGATGTAAGTGTAGATTTCTTATTATAGATATATAGATACCAACACTGTGCTGGTTAACCAGATAGGTAGGATGTAAGGTAGATTTATCATATATAGATATATAGTCCATAGACTGTGCCTGGTACCAGATATGTAGGATGAAGGGTACGATTTATCATATATAGAATATGATATCATATACTGTGTGGTACCAATAGGTAGTATATAAGGGTAAGATTTATCATATATAGATATATAGATACCATACACTGTGCTGGTTACCATATAGCTAGGAGTAAGGGTAGATTTATCAATATATATAATAGATATCAAATATACGTGCTGGTTACCATATAGGGAGGATGGAAGGGTGATTTATCATATATAGATATATCGATCCCATATACTGTGCTGGTTACCGGATAGGTAGGATGTAAGGTTAGATTTATCATAGATAGGGATATATAATTATCATTACTGTGCTGGTTACCCAGATAGTAGGATGTAAGGGTAGATTTATCATATATAGATATATAGATACCATATACGTGCTGGTTATACCAGATAGGTAGGATGTAGGTAATATTTAACATATAAGATTATAGATATCTATACTGTGCTGGTTACCAGATAGGTATGATGTAGGGTAGATTTATCATATATAGATATATAGATACCATATACTGTGCTGGTTTACCATATAGTTTAGATGTAAGGGTAGATATTATCATATATATAGATATATAGATATCATATACTGTCTGTTACCAGATAGGTAGGATGTAAGGTAGATTTAATCATATATAGATATATAGATTCCATATATACTGTGGCTGGTTACCAGATAGGTAGGAATCGGTCAGGATGTACGGGTAGATTTATCATATATAGACATAATAGATTTCATATACTGTGCTGGTTACCAGATAGGTAGGATGTAAGGGGTAGATTTTATCATTTATAGATATATTAGATATTATATACTGTGCTTGTTACCCAGATAGGTAGGATGAAGGGTAGAATTATCCATATATGATATATAGATATCCATATACTGTCAGGTTACCAGCACCCCGTCTTCAGATAGTAGTATGTAAGGGTAGATTTATCATCTATAATATATAGATACCATATACTGTGCTAGTTCGCAGATAGGTCTGATGTAGGATAGATTTATCATATATATATATATAGATTACCAATAAATACTGTGCTGGTTTACCAGAGAGGTAGGATGTAAGGGTAGATTTATCAAATATAGATCTATAGATATTATATACTTGGCTGGTACCAGATAGTGGATGTAAGGCATAGATTATCATATATAGATAATTAGATACCATATACTGTGCTGGTATAAATAGGTATGGATGTAAGGGTAATTTATCATATCTATAGATATATAATACATATACTGTGGCTGGTTACCAGATCGGTAGGATGTAAGGTATATTTTATCAATTAAGATATATAGTATCATATACTGTGCTGGTTACCAGAATAGGTAGATGTTAAGGGTAGATTTTCATATATAAAATATATAGATTCTATATACTGTGGCTGGTTACCAGATAGGTAGGATGTAAGGGTAGATTTATCATATATAATATATAGATATCATCATACTGTGCTGGTTACCCGATAGGAAGGATGTAAAGGGTAGATTGATTATATATAGATATAGAGATTACCATATACTGTGCTGGTTTACCAGATAGGTTAAGGATGTAAGGGTATATTTATCATATATAGATATTGATACCATATACTGTGCTGTCCTCGGACTGAGGTAGGATGTCAGATAGTTATCATATATAGATATAATAGATTACATATACTCGTGCTGGTTACCAGATAGGTAGGATGTAAGGGTAGAATTTATCATATATAGATATATCAGATACCATATAACCGTGGGGGCCTGTTACAGATAAGGTAGGATGTAAGGTATCTTTTTATATATAGAATATAGATACCATATACTGTGCGGGTACCGGATAGGTAGGATGTAAGGGTATATTGATCATATATAGATAAATAGATACCATATCTGTGCGGTTACCATATCGGTCGGATGTAAGGATAGATTTATCAATTATAGATTATACTGTGCGGTTACCCAGATAGGTAGGTGTACGGTTAGATTTATCCTATATATATATATAGATTCCATTAATGTGCGGTTCCCAGATAGTTGGATGTAAAGGATAGATTTATTCATATATAGATATATCGATTTACTGGTTGCTTGTTCCAGATAGGTAGGATGTAAGGGTAAGATTTTATCATATATAGATATTATAGCTACCATATACTGTTGTCTGGTTGACCAGATAGGTATGATGTACGGGTAGATTTATCATATATAGATATATAGATTCCCATATAATGTGCTGATTACGCAGATAGGTAGGTGTAGGGTAGATTTATCATATATAATTATAGATATCCTGTGGCTGGTTACCAGATCGGTCGGATGTAATGTAAGAATTTATCTTATAGATATATAGATACCATATACTGTGCTGGTTTACCATAATAGGTAGGAAGTAGGGTAGATTTCTCATATATAGATATATAGATTCTGTGCTGTTTACCATATAGTAGGTGTAAGGGTAGATTTAATCACTATAAATATAGATACCCATATACTGTGCGGTTACCAGATAGTAAGGATGTAAGGGTATATTTATCATATAAAGATCTATAGATATACTGTGCTGTTACCAGATAGGCAGATGTAAGGGTAATTTATCATATTAGATATATCGATTCCCATAATCCTGTTGCGGTTACCAATCGCTCGGATTGTAAGGGTAGATTTATCATATATAGATTATATAGATACCATACCGGTGCTGGTTCCAGATAGGTAGGATGTGGTAGATTTACATATATAGATCTATAGATATCCTGTGCTGGTTACCAGATAGGTAAGGATTCAGGGAAGAAATTTAGCATATATAGATAAATATAGATCCAATAATGTGCTGGTTACAGATAGGTAGGATGTTACGGATATATTTATCATATATAGATATATAGATACCATATACTGTGCTGGTTACAATGGTAGGATGTAAGGGTATATTTATAATATATAGATATATAGAATATACTGTGGCTGGTTACCACCGGATAGGGAGGATGTATCGGTAAGTTTATCATTATAGATATATAGATACCATATACTGACTTGCTGGTTACCGTCGGTAGGATGTAAGGTAGATTTACATATCGAGAGTATAATAGATACATATACTGTGCTGGTACCGGATGTAGGATGTAATGGTAGATTTTAATCTTTATATAATATATATATACCATATATGTGATGGTTACACATGGGTCTGGATGTGGGTGATATCATGATAGTATATCAGCTACCATAATACGGTGCTGGTTACAGATCGGTCGGATTAAGGGTAGATTTATCATAATAGATTATAATTACTTGCTGGGTTTACCAGATTGGTCTCTCATTGTTGTGGGACCGC
>JAACNH010002750.1:0-35579 GCA_019447015.1 Hymenochirus boettgeri
GATGGGTACAGGGTACGGACAGGGACATATGGGGACACTAGAGAGAAAGGAATAAGGTGGGAGGAAGCAGTGTGAGTGGGGGTCTGTATAGGAGATGGTTCTGTGATGGGTACAGGGTACGGACAGGGACATAATGGGACACTAGAGAGAAAGGTATAAGGTGGGAGGAAGCAGTGTGAGTGGGGGGTCTGTATAGGAGATGGTTCTGTGATGGGTACAGGGTACGGACATTATATATCTAGCGCCACTTGGGTACCAGCGCTGTACATTATAACAATACAGATATACGTATGTATGTATAGTTATTTATATAGCACCACTTGGGTACACAGCGTGTACATTATAACAATACAGATTATACAGGAGTAGTATAGTTTATTTTATTAGCGCCACTTGGGGACACAGCGCTGTACTTTATCATCAATACAGATTATACAGTGTATGTATATGTTTTATTTTATAGCCCACGGGTACACAGCGTTGATACATTATAAACAATACAGATTATACAGTATGTATGTATATGTTTATTATATAGCACCACTTGGGTACACAGCGCTTACATATATAACAAACAGATTATACAGTATGTACGTATATGTTTATTATATATGCCATGGGGACACAGCGCTGTACATTATAACAATACAGATTTATACAGTATGTATGTATATGTTATTTATATAGGCACTTGGGGACGCAGCGCTGTACATTATAACAATAAGATGTACAGTATGTATGTTATGTTTTATATAGCACCACTTGGGTACACACGCTGTACCTTAAACAATTCAGATTATACAGTATGTATGTAAGTTTATTTATATAGCGCCACTGGGGACACAGCGCTGTACATTATAACAATACAGATTATACATTTGTATGTATATTTTTTTATATGCGCCACTTGGGGACACAGCGCGGTACATTATAACAATACAATTATACAGTAGTGTATGTATATGTTTATTATATAGCGCCACTTGGGGCACAGCGCTGTACATTTAACAAAACAGTTATACAGTATGTGTATATGTTTATATAGCGCCACTGGGGACACAGCGCTGTACATTATAACAATACAGATTATACATTATGTATGTAATGTTTATATAGCGCAATTGGGACACAGCAGCGCTGTACATTATAACAATAAAGATATACAGTATGGTGTATGTTTATTATATATAGCGCCACTTGGGACAACAGCGCTGTACCTTATAAACAATACAGATTATACAGTAGTTGTATATGTTTTTATATAGAGCCACTTGGGGACGCAGCGCTGTACATTTAACAATACAGATTATCAGTGTTGTTGTATATGTTTATTTATATAGTGCCATTGGGACAACAGCGCGGACCTATAACAATACAGATATATACAGTATGTATGTGATATGTTTATTTATTTATATGCACCACTTGGGACACGCGCTGTACATTATAACCATACAGATTATACAGTATGTATGAATATATGTTATTTATATCACGCCACTTGGGGACACAGCGCTGTACATTATAACATACAGATATACAGTATGATGTCTATAGTTTATTTATATAGCGGCCACTTGGATACACAGCACTGTACATTATAACAATACAGATTATACAGTATGTATGTATAGTTTATTTATATAGCGCACACTTGGGACACAGCGCTTTACATTATAACAATACAGATTATAAGTATGTATGTATATGTTTATTTATATAGCGCCATAGGGGACACAGCCGCTGTACATTATAACAATACAGATTTACAGTATGTATGTATAGTTTATTTATATGCGCCACTTGGGGACACAGCGCTGCTAACTTATAACAATACAGATTATACAGTATGTATGTATATGTTATTTAATAGCGCCACTTGGGGACACAGCCTGTACATTATAACAATACAGATTATACAGTATGTATGTATATGGTATTTATTATAGCGCCACTTGGGGACACAGCGCTGTACATTATAACATACAGATTATACAGTATGATTTAGATGTTATTTATATAGCGCACTTGGGACACAGCGCTGTACATTAACAATACAGATTATACAGTATGATGTATATGTTTATTTATATACGCACACTTGGGTACACAGCACTGTACTTATAACAATACAGATTGTACGGTATGTATGTATATGTATTTATATAGCGCACTGGGTACACAGCGCGTGTACATTATAACAATACAGATATACAGTATGTATGTATATGTTTATTATTATTAGCACCACTTGGGGTACACAGCGCTGTACATTATAACATACAGATTATACAGTATGTATATGTATATGTTATTTATATAGCGCGCACTTGGGGACACAGCGCTGTACATTATAACAATACAGATTATACCGATGTATGTATATGTTTATTTTATAGCGCCACTTGGAACACAGATCTGTACATATTAACAATACAGATTATACAGTATGTATGTATATGTATTTTATAGCGCCACTGGGGAACACGCGCTGTACATTATAACAATACAGATTATACAGTATGTATGTATATGTTTATTTATATAGCGCCACTTGGGACGCAGCGCTTGTACATTATAAACAATACAGATTATACAGTATGTATGTATATGTTTATTTATATAGCACCACTTGGGTACACAGCGCTGTACATTATAACAATACTAGATTATACAGTATGTATGTATATGGTTATTATACAGCGCCACTTGGGGACACAGCGCTTGTACATTATAACAATATAGATTATACAGTATGTATGTATATGTTTATTTATTATAGCGCCACGGGGACACAAGCGCTGACATTATAACAATACAGATTATACAGTATGTATGTATATGTTTATTATATAGCGCCACTTGGGGACGCAGCACTGTACATTTAACAATAAGATTATACAGTATGTAATATAGTTATTTATATAGCGCCACTTGGGTACACCGCGTTGACATTATAACAATACAGATTAGACAGTATGTATGTATATGTTTATTTAATAGCGCCACTTGGGGACGCAGCGCTGTACATTAACAATACAGATTATACAGTATGTTGTTATTTATTATATAGCGCCACTGGGGACAACGCGCTGTACATTATAACAATACAGATATATGTATGTATGTATATGTTTATTTATATAGCGCCACTTGGGGACACAGCGCTGTACATTATAACAATACAGATTATACAGTATGTATGTATATGTTTATTTATATAGCGCCACTTGGGTACACAGCGCTGTACATTATAACCATACAGATTATACAGTATGTAGTATATGTTTATTATATAAGCACCACTTGGGGACACAGCGCTGTACATTATAACAATACAGATTATACAGTATGTGTATATGTTTATTTATATAGCGCACTTGGGGACACAGCGCTGTACATTATAACAATACAGAGATTATACAGTATGTATGTATATGTTTATATATATATCGCCACTTGGGTACGCAGCGCTGTACATTATAACAATACAGATTATACAGGTATGTATGATATGTTTATTTATATAGCACCACTTGGGTACACAGCGCTGTACATTATAACCAACAGATTATACAGTATGTAGTATATGTTTATTATTTAAGCGCCCATTGGGTACACAGCGCTGTACATTATATCAATACAGATTATACAGTATGTATGTATATGTTTATTTATATAGCACCACTTGGGTACACAGCGTGTACATTATAACAATACAGATTATACAGTATGTATGTATATGTTTATTTATATAGCGCCACTGGGGACGCAGCGCTGTACATTATAAAAATAAGATAACAGTATGTATGTATGTATATGTTTATTATATAGCGCCACTTGGGGACACAGCGCTGTTACATTATAACAATACAGATTATATAGTATGTATGTATATGTTTATTTATATAGCGCCACTTGGGGACACAGCGCTGTACATTATAACAATACAGATTATACAGTATGTATGTAATGTTTATTTATATAGCGCCACTTGTGGTACACAGCGTTGTACATTATAACAATACGAGTATACAGTATGTATGTATATGTTTATTTTATATAGACCACTTGGGGACACAGCGCTGACATTATAACAATACGATTATACAGTATGTATGGATATGTTTATTAATAGCGCCACTTGGGGACACAGCGCTGTACATTATAACAATACAGATTATACAGTATGTATGTATATGTTTATATATATCGCCACTTGGGCGCAGCGCTGACATTATAACAATACAGATTATACAGTATGTATGTATATGTTTATTTATATAGCACCATTGGGTACACCAGCGCTGTACATATAACAATACAGATTATACAGTGTATGTATATGTTATTTATATAGCGCCCCCTTGGGTACACAGCGCTGTACATTATATACAATACAGATTATACAGTATGTATGTATATGTTTATTTATATAGCACCACTTGGGGACACAGCGTGTGTACATTTAACAATACAAGATTATACAGTATGTATGTATATGTTTTATTTAATATAGCACCACTTGGGTACACAGCGCTTACATTATAACAATACAGATTATAACAGTATGTATGTATATGTTTATTATATAATGCCACTTGGGGACACAGCGTGTACATATAACAATAAGATTATACAGTATGTATGTATTATTTTTTTTATAGTGCCACTTGGGGACGCAGCGCTGTACATTATAACATACAGATTGTACAGTATGTATGAATGTTATATAGCACCACTTGGGTACACAACGCTGTACATTATAACAATAAAGATTATACAGTATGATGTATATGTTTATTTAATAGCGCCACTTGGGGACAACAGCGTGTACATTATAACAATACAGATTATACATTATGTATGTATATGTTTATTATATAGCGCCACTTGGGGAAACAGAGCTGTACATTTATAACAATACAGATTATACAGTATGTATGTATAGTTTATTTATATAGCGCCACTGGGGACACAGCGCTGTACATTATAACAATACAGATTATACAGTATGTATGTATATGTTATTATAGCGCCACTTGGGTACACACGCGCTTGTACATTATAACAATAAAGATTATACAGTATGTATGTGTATGTTTATTTATATAGTGCCACTTGGGGACACAGCGCGGTACATTATAACAATAAGTATTTTACAGTATGTAGTATGTTTATTTATATAGAGTCACTTGGGGACACAGCGCTGTACATTATAACAATACAGATATACAGTGTGTATTATTTGTTTATTATATAGAGTGCCACTTGGGGACACAGCGCTGTACATTATAACAATACAGATTATTAGATGTATGTATATGTTTATTTATATAGGACCACTTGGGTACACAGCGCTGTACATTATAACAATACAGATTTACAGTATGTATGTATATGTTTATTTATATCACGCCACTTGGGGGACACAGCACTGTACATTATAACAATACAGATTATACAGTAGTATGTATATGTTTATTTATATAGCGCCACTTGGGTACACAGCGCTGTACATTAAAACAATACAGATTATACAGTATGTATGTATATGTTTATTTATTAGCACCACTTGGGGACACAGCGCTGTACTTATAAACAATACAGATTATACAGTATGTAGTATATGTTTATTTATATAGAGCCACTTGGGGACACAGCGCTGTACATTAAACAATACAGATTATACAGTATGTATGTAATGTTTATTTATATAGCAACACTTGGGGACACAGCGCTGTACATTATAACAATACAGGATTATACAGTATGTATGTATATGTTATTATATAGCACCACTTGGGGACACAGCGCTGTACATTATAACAATACAGATTTACAGTTGTATGTTATACCGTATATACTCGAGTAAAGCCGAACGAGTATAAGCCGATGTACCTATTTTTACCTCAAAAATTAGGAAAACCACATTGACTCGAGTATAACGCGAGGGTGTTGAAATTGACCAATACGCCTTTGTAGCCATGTGCATTTTTTTTGCATACTGGTGCTAGCATGGGGATTACTGGTAGCCATGGGGATTACTGGTAGCCATGGGATAGCTGGTAGCCATGGGGATAGCTGGTAGCCATGGGGATAACTGGTAGCCATGGGGATAGCTGATAGCCATGGGGGTAGCTGATAGCCATGGGGATAACTGGTAGCCAAGGATTACTGGTAGCCATGGGGATAACTGTAGCCAGGGGATTAAACTGGTAGCCATGGGGATTACTGGTAGCCATGGGGATACTGGTAGCCATGGGGAGATCTGTGATGGGATAACTGGTAGCCATGGGGATTACTGGTAGCCATGGGGATTACTGGTAGCCAGGGGATTACTGGAGCCATGGGGGTAACTAGTAGCCATGGGGATTACTGGTTAGCCTTTGGGATCACTGGTAGCCATGGGAAATGTACTTACAGTTTGGTGTTGCAGAGCCTTCGGCATCTTCCCAGAGCCTTCCGGCTAGATCGACCGCCACACGCCGAGCCTTACAGACGCACGCGTCAGGTTGCTAAGCGGCAGTTCCCATAGATCTTGCGTGCGCGATGAGTCATCTCAGTGACGTGCGCAAAGTACTACGGGACTGCCGGTTCTCGTACCTGACTCGCGGCTGCGTCCGGAATTAAGGTACAGTCCAGCTTGACCCGAGTAACGCCGAGGTTCATTTTTCAGGTCATTTTTAAGACCTGAAAACCTCGCTTATACTCGAGTATATACGGGTAGTGTTATTTATATAGCACCACTTGGGGACACAGCGTGTACATTATAACAATACAGATTATACAGTATGTATGGATATGGTTATTATTATAGCGCCACTTGGTACACAGCGTGTACATTATAAACAATACCAGATTATACAGTTATGTTATGTTTATTATATAGAGCCACTTGGGGGACACAGCGCTGTACACTTATAACAATACAGATTATACAGTATGTATGTATATGTTTATTTTAATAGCGCCACTTGGGTACACAGCTGTGTACATTTAAACAATACAGATTACAGTATGTATGTATATGTTTTTTATTTATATAGCGCCACTGGGGACCACAGCGTGTACATTATAACAACTACAGATTATACAGTATGTATGTATATGTTTATTTATATAGGCCACTGGTGGGACACCGCGCTGTACATTATAACAATACAGATTATACAGTATGTATGTATATGTTATTTATATAGAGCCACTTGGGTACACAGCGCTGTACATTATAACAATACAGATTATTGTATGTATGTATATGTTATTATATAGCGCCACTTGGGACACCAGCGTGTACATTATACAATACAGATTATACAGTAGTATGAAGGATAACAGCGCCACGACACAGACATAAACAAGACAGAAGATGAAATATAGCGCCATGGGGACACAGCGCTGACAAAACAAACAGATAATACAGGTAGAATAGTAAAGCAGCCACGTGGACACAGCGAACATAAACAACAGAAACAGATGGGATAAGGATAAAGCGACACGGGGACACAGCGGGGACAAGATAACAATACAGATTAACAGAGGAGTATATGTTGTATTTATAAAGCGCCACTGGGGAAGCAGTGCTGTACATTTTAAACAAACAGATTATACAGTATGTTATGGATATTGTTATTTATATAGCGCCACTTGGGACACAAGCGTGTACTTTATAACAATACAGATTATACAGTATGTATGTATATGTTTATATAGCGCCACTTGGGGACACAGCGCTGTACATTATAACAATACAGATTTACAGTATGTATGTATATGTTTATTATATAGCGCCACTTGGGGACACAGCGGACATTATAACAATACAGATTATACAGTATGTATGTATATGTTTATTTATATAGCGCCACTAGGGGACGCAGCGCTGTACAAAATAAAATACTAAAAGTCGTACAAGGGGGGACAGTAAATAAATACATAAACATATGAATAGTAAGAGGCATCATGAAATTACAAGTGCTTGAAACATGTACCATGAGGAAAGAGGTCCCTGCCCCGAAGAGTACGGGCCGGGACATAGGGGACACTAGAGATAAAGGTTTAAGACGAGAGGAAGCAGTGTGAGTGGGGGGTCTGTATAGGAGATGGTTCTGTGATGGGTACAGGGTACGGACAGGAACATATGGGGAGACTAGAGAGAAAGGTATAAGGTGGAGGAAGCAGTGTGAGGGGGGTCGTGTATAGGAGATGGTTTCTGTGATGGGTACAGGGTACGGACAGGGACATATGGGGGACACTAGAGAGAAAGGTAATAAGGTGGGAGGAAGCAGTGTGAGTGGGGGTCTGTATAGGAGATGGTTCTGTGATGGGTACAGGGTATGGAACAGGACATATGGGGACACTAGAGAGAAAGGTATAAGGTGGGAGGAAGCAGTGTGAGTGGGGGGTCTGTATAGGAGATGGTTCTGTGAGGGTACAAGGGTACGGAAAGGGACATATGGGGACACTAGAGAGAAAGGTTTAAGGTGGGAGGAAGCAGTGTAAGTGGGGGTCTGTATAGGAGATGGTTCTGTGATGAGTACAGGGTACGGACAGGGACATATGGGGACACTAGAGAGAAAGGATTAAGGTGGGAGGAAGCAGTGTGAGTGGGGGTCTGTATAGGAGATGGGTCTTGTGATGGGTACAGGGTACGGACAGGGACATATGGGGACACTAGAGAGAAAGGTATAAGGTGGAGGAGGCAGTGTGGGGGGGTCTGTATAGGAGATGGTTCTGTGATGGGTACAGGGTACGGACAGGGACATATGGGGACACTAGAGAGAAAGGTTAAGGTGGGAGGAAGCAGTGTGAGTGGGGGTTGTATAGGAGATGGTTCTGTGATGAGTGGAGGGTTAGGACAGGGACATATGGGGCACTAGAGAGAGAAGGTATAAGGGAGGAAGAGAAGCAGTGTGAATGGGGGTCTGTATAGGAGATGGTTCTGTGATGGGTACAGGGTACGGACAGGGACATATGGGGACACTAGAGAGAAAGGTATAAGGTGGAGGAAGCAGTGTGAGTGGGGGTCTGTAAGGAGATGGTTCTGTGATGGGTACAGGGTACAGACAGGGACATATGGGGACTAGAGAGAAAGGTATAAGGTGGAGGAAGCAGTGTGAGTGGGGGTCTGTATAGGAGATGGTTCTGTGATGAGTACAGGGTACGGACAGGGACATATGGGGACACTAGAGAGAAAGGTATAAGGGGGAGGAAGCAGTGTGAGTGGGGGTCTGTATAGGAGATGGTTCTGTGATGGGTACAGGGTACGGACAGGGACATATGGGGACACTAGAGAGAAAGGTTATGGTGGAGGAAGCGAGCGTGTGAGTGGGGGTCTGTATAGGAGATGGTTCTGTGATAGGGTACGGTACGGGACGGGATATGGGGACACTAGAGAGAAAGGTTTAAGGCGGGAGGAAGCAGTGTGAGTGGGGGTCTGTATAGGAGATGGTTTTGTGATGGGTACAAGGTACGGACGGGACATATGGGGACACTAGAGAGAAAGGTATAAGGTGGGAGGAAGCAGTGTGAGTGGGGTCTGTAGGAGATGGTTCTGTGATGGGTACAGGGTACGGACAGTACATATGGGGACACTAGAGAGAAAGGTATAAGGTGGGAGGAAGCAGTGTGAGTGGGGTCTGTATAGGAGATGGTTCTGTGATGGGTACAGGGTACGGACAGGGACATATGGGGACAATAGAGAGAAAGGTATAAGGTGGAGGAAGCAGTGTGAGTGGGGGCTGTATAGGAGATGGTTGTGATGGGTACAGGGTACGGGCAGGGACAATGGGACACTAGAGAGAAGGTATAAGGTGGAGGAAGCAGTGTGAGTGGGGGTCTGTATAGGAGATAGTTCTGTGATGGTACAGGGTACGGACAGGGACATATGGGGACACTAGAGAAAGGTATAAGGTGGAGAGGAAGCAGTGTGAGGGGGGGTCTGTGTAGGAGATGGTTCTGTGTGGGTAGGGTACGGACAGGGACATATGGGGACACAGAGAGAGACAGGTATAAGGTGAGGAAGCAGTGTGAGTGGGGGTCTGTATAGGAGATGGTTCTGTGATGGGTACAGGGTACGGACATGACATATGGGGACACTAGAGAGAGAAAGGTTAAGGTGGGAGGAAGCAGTGTGAGTGGGGGTCTGTAAGGAGATGGTTCTGTGATGGGTACAGGGTACAGACAGGGACATATGGGGACACTAGAGAGAAGGTATAAGGGGGAGGAAGCAGTGTGAGTGGGGGTCTGTATAGGAGATGGTTCTGTGATGGGTACAGGGTACGGACAGGGACATATGGGGACACTAGAGAGAAAGGTATAAGGGGGGAGGGAGCAGTGTGAGTGGGGGTCTGTATAGGAGATGGTTCTGTGATGGGTACAGGGTACGGACAGGGACATATGGGGACACTAGAGAGAAAGGTATAAGGTGGGAGGAAAGCAGTAGAGTGGGGGGTCTGTATAGGAGATGGTTCTGTGATGGGTACAGGGTACGGACAGGGACTATTGGGGACAATAGAGAGAAAGGATAAGGGGGAGGAAGCAGTGTGAGTGGGGGTCTTGTATAGGAGATGGTTCTGTGTGATGGGTACAGGGTACGGACAGGGACATATGGGGACACTAGAGAGAAAGGTATAAGGTGGGAGGAAGCAGTGTGAGGGGGGGGTCTGTATAGGAGATGGTTCTGTGATGGGTACAGGGTACGGACAGGGACATATGGGGACACTAGAGAGAAAGGTATAAGGTGGGGGAAGCAGTGTGAGTGGGGGGTCTGTATAGGAGATGGTTCTGTGATGGGTACAGGGTACGGACAGGGACATATGGGGACACTAGAGAGAAAGGTATAAGGTGGAGGAAGCAGTGTGGTGGGGGGGTCTGTATAGGAGGGGTCGTGATGGGTACAGTGTACGGACAGGGACATATGGGGACAATAGAGAGAAGGTTTAAGGTGGGAGGAAGCAGTGTGAGTGGGAGGGTCTGTATAGGAGATGGTTCTGTGATGGGTAAGGGTACGGACAGGGACATATGGGGACACTAGAGAGAGGTATAAGGGGGAGGAGAAGCAGTGTGAGTGGGGTCTGTATAGGAGTGGTTCCGTTGATGGTGGTACAGGGTACGGACAGGGAACCATATGGGACAATAGAGAGAAAGGTATAAGGTGGGGGGAGCCGCAGGACGGCAGTGAGTGTGCGAGTGGGGGGTTGTCTGTTTTAGGGTGGTTCTGTGCTGGTCCCGGTCCGGCTGCGAAAGTGGAAAAAAAGAGGAAGAAACAAAAGAAGAAACAAAAAAGCCGCCACCCAAAACATCACAACATATGGGGACACTGAGAAGAAAGGTATAAGGTGGGAGGAAGCAGTGTGAGTGGGGGTCTGTATAGGAGATGGTTCTGTGATGGGTACAGGGTACGGACAGGGACATATGGGGACACTAGAGAGAAAGGTATAAGGTGGAGGAAGCAGTGTGAGTGGGGGGGTCTGTATAGGAGATGGTTCTGTGATGGGTACAGGGTACGGACAGGGACATATGGAGACACTAGAGAAGAAATATAGGAAGGAGCAGCAGAGCGATGGGATTTAAATGTTAAGAGAAGGAGAAGGTTAAGAGAAATCTGAGCGCTTGTTCCGATCGAAGATTTCCGATCTGAACGGAAGAAGATCTGCCAATGTATGGCTAGATATAATCTTTACTAATCCTATAGCCCACGTCCTGTTTCTATTACCTTTGTAACGAATTGGCTCATTGCCGTTCAGATAACTGGATTATTTCCAAATTAATGTCGTTATAAAAATGCTCTTTTTTGCAGTAATTTACCTGAACAAGTGAGGGCGCTGATTGTGCAGATGAAAGAAGACAAGGTAATTCTATCACAAATTCACCAATGATGGCAGATTTATACAATCTTCCTTTAGGCTGGGTGACATGAACAATTTTTTGGGATACCGGTTGGTCCGGCGGAGAAATCACCAGCAATTCTGCTGTCAACGCGATCAATGTCTGTCGCCCATTCGCCCGTATTGTCATAAAGCCAATCGTGCGTCCTCCTATGAAACTGTGCTCAGATGAATATTAACCTTAGTTTATCTTTAGTAAATGAATTGTCTGCACTTCATGTTTATGGTAATTACCATCTACTGACGCGATTATGATGTCACAGTCTGATAGTAATAATGTCATTTCCTCTGCAGAGAATCAATTACCAGAATGACTGGAAAGTGATCACGTCCCTTATAGGAGCTAATGATCTCTGTGCTGCCTGTTCAGACAGCGTGAGTGTAATGGGAAGCTGTGGGTTAAATATTGGCAGCTCTCTCTGTTACTCTATTACTGTGTCATATGTTACTGTAGTATTAATTATATTTTCTCTTTCTATTTATTTTTCCTAAAAAAGAATTTTTTCTCTACCCAAAATTACATCAGCAACATTCAGGAAGCGCTGGATCTTCTACACAAAGAGGGGAGTGGGTTTGTGTAACGTTAGGTTTTATTACATTAATGGTTAACTTGTCCTTTATTTGTTATTTACGGAGTCTGTGTGACCCCCCTGCAGGTCCCTAAGGCGTATGTTAACCTGGTGGAAGTAATGGACATTCTCCCTCTACGCGAAGCCACTTTAGATCCTCGGGTCAAATGTCCCGTTGCCGTTACGCAGTACGTAATCCATAGAATAATAGCCATATCTGTGTGAAATGTCCCTGATGGGGATCCGTACCATTCACACCTACAAGTGAGCCAAATCTTTATTTGGCACCAGCCCCAGCTAAATAGGAGCTTATATCACCAGAAGCAAAGGAGCATCAATTATTGTTTTTATAAATAAATATATATATAGCAGGTAAGGGTCCTGTTACTTGGGGAATCATCTGAACTTAATTTATTGTTAGACGTCCCTTCTTCTTTAAAGGACAATTAAAGCTAAAATACAAATGACTCTGAATTCTGTCCTTAGTAACATTTTAGCTTTAGTTCTCTTTTAACTTGAACAAGCTCAGTATAAATAGGCAAATGTAATATTAGATCATGAATTAATCGGTTCAATTTGAATGGGATTTTCCGGGCCACGGAATTCTAATACATTCCACGGAAACACTGACAGAATGAAAAATCAATTATTACGGTTGACGATTACGGTCAAGTAATCGATATTCTCTAGTCGAACAACATGGGTCGTAAAAAATCAGGTTCCTAATTGGGTTCAAATGGGATATTTGGTTCTGCGGAAATTCGATCTGTTTCATCAAAAGCCGGCAGAGCGAAACTCGCCGGCGAAAAATCAAGAAATCGAAAAATCACGGTAAAAAAAAAATCAGGTTCCAAATTGGGTTTGAATGGGATTTTCCGTGGAATTTTAATATGTTCCATAACTAACTGTCCCGCTGACTGTAGGGACATTCCAAGACTCCGAGGAATTTTCTCAATGAACCGTTTTATACAGGTGACTTGTAATATTACGTTATATAGAAGGGGAACATTATTATTTTCAAACATATAAAAGGTTGATAGAGGTAAGACTCAGGCGACAAGCAGCATTAACCAGCAAATTTATTGTATGTGACCACACAACATGTCTCGAGCCTCACTGGGCACTTTCCTGTTTACCTCTATCAACCTTTTATTGTTTGGATTTATAGCGCTTTTGGATGGAAATAGAGGTAACTGGACTTTTTAATTACTAGTACTTTGGATTATATTGGTTCCATTGTGAACATTATTATTTTCATCCATACACAAGGTTCAGCAAGTCACGTGACACAAATGACATAGCTAAACACTGTTAATAGCAATATAATTTACTGGGTATTTATGGAGAGATTTGTTTGGATTTCTCTCTGTAGGATGCTGTGTCCTTGTGTCCTGAATATCCATGAGAATTCACAGGAGATAAAATATATTAAAGACGTCAATAGCGCTTACCAGGTACGTTATGTGTCCAGATTGGGTTACGGACGCCAAGAGGCTTATCCAATGGCATTAAACTCATCACAAATCATTATAGTTACAACGTTCCGTGTGTATTGTCTGTCCTTGTAAAATCTCATTAGGCAATTTAAACATTTAATCACCATATCACAAACTGGCTGGATAAATTCTCGAGAATTAAAGGAGAAGCAAAAAATAATGGCAATATGTATTCTAGATATTACTGCTTTAAACTTTCCTAAGCGTAATATGATTTAATAACTTTAAATGATATAAATAACACTTGTCTTTTTAACCAATTTATAACCACCCATCCACCTTACCATACTTATGCTCCTCCCCTCTCCCAGTGAGACAGACATGCTCAGTGCACCTTATGTTAATGTCAGGAAGGAGTTTAAAGTGAAAGCATCTGCAGAACTGCTGTAGGATAAAATTATGTTGATTTCGCACAGGTATCTCTATGGTTTGGAATAACATAGCAATACTAGAACACAAGGATAAATATGTTTTAAACCATAGTGCTCCTTTAATGGCTCTTGTTACATTGTTACAGCGTAGCACCAGGGAGTTAATCGACTCTGGAAGATATGACACGCGAGAGGATTTCACGGTGGTGCTTCAACCGTTTTTCCGGTATCCTAAAATCCCTCTTCTCCCGGTGAGCTCAAAGCATTGAGTAGTTCCCATTATTAGTAACTTGCATGTACCAGTTATAATAAAATGTAAAAATACCAAAATGTCTCCCCTGATTTCGATTTTCTTCTTTCCATGCTCAGGACGGGACCCCGGACAGGTCATTCCTGGCTCCAGACTGTTTTCATCTCAGTCAGAAATCTCACTCTGTCATGGCCAGGTGGCTCTGGAACAACATGGTAAACAGACATGTGTAAAATGATGGATTCACATAGTTTCCCCCATCCTTAAGCAACCAATGGGCTTTGATCTTTTACTTGTCTAGAGCAGTTACAGTGATGAAAGCAAGTATTTCATTGGCTGCTCTTATTTGTTGAATTATGATCATGTTTTTACATCTGTAAATAAAAGGGAAGGTCAACACACTTGTAATACACACTTACTGTAAATGGAATGGTGGGTTTGAAGCAAAATATATTGCAAATAGTGTGTGTTTATACATCAAGCTCCGTCTAGGTTTTATCTACTGAGAAACTGCTATAAAGTGACCATGAGTACAATTCTTATTTCAATATGCCACAACAATTGTCATTATGTTAAAGGACAAGTTAAACAAAATCTAAAAATGAGCCGTGTCTGGGTGGGACGTTAGCAGGACTAAAACGTTATAATTTAGGTTAAGGGAATGCTTGTGGTTGATAATGTAAGTAGTAAATAGGATAAAATCATATTGTGAGGCTCCATATGAATTATCTGGTTGTCTGATTGTTTTATCCAGTTAGAACCCGTTGGACAGAAGACGGACATTCTGGACTTGGTCTCTGATATCCCACTGAGTTGCCCTACACAGGTCTGTCATAACTGGGACTGTCACTGGGACAGTTTCTGATGAATTGTGTTGCGTAGCAGAGAATCTTGGGAGATAATTAACCATTTACGATTAGCTGTTTGTGAAGTTTTGATTGGTGGAGCAGACTGTCCAATTACTCCCTCTTTAGCCATTGCCCCTTAAGGTGGGTACACATGGGCCCATCCTTAGTCCCCACTGAACGGCTCTTCTGACCAGTCGGCCAGGACGAAAGTTTTTCGGCTGTGTCGGTTGTGGCTGAACAAAGAAACCATCCAATATTTCAGCCTGACTGTCCGATACACTGAAATGTCGGCCGTTCAGGCCGAATTATTGTATGGTGTGGTCCGAGCCTTAGAACAAACGGTAGCTAGAGATTCTGATAGGAGCCACGATGAAAGCAGTAATCTGTGTATAGCTGGGAAAGCCACGCTCACTAACAATCATGGTGCCTCCCTATACTACAGTATAGTGAGCTAAAACCACTCACTGTAGGAACATTTTTAATCAGGAGCGATACAGTAACGATAATAGGGCAACAAGATTGTATCTTTATCATTATTTTGTGTACCCAGCTTAACCTACAAAGAAAATATATTCAATGCACATTTCTAGACCCCAAATGGAAGGTCCTATGCCTTTAATATAAAGCACTGGATGGACGGACTCTTCCCTCATTTTAAAGGGCTGGGGGAAGTGAGAAAGCCTGCTATATTGATCCAGTGCGCAAGTATGAGGAATGCAAAAGTTTGCTAATGGTAATTGAAGTAAAAAAAGGTTAGAAGTTACGACCTTCCAGACTGGGGTTACCTTGATGTGGTTGGAAGGCTTTTCATTCTTGTGATCACAGTAATGTATACTAAAACCCCTTTGTTTATAATGTATGCCAGTGTGCAGTGAGATATATTGATTTGTATTGTATGGGGCCTAGAGGAATGTGCATTGATTATCTTTTCTATGTTTATAATGTATGCCCAGTGTGCAGATATATGATATTGTATGGGGCCTAGGAATGTGCATTGATTATCTTTTCTATGTTTATAATGTATGCCAGTGTGCGAGAATATGATGTTGTATGGGGCTAGGAATGTGCATTGATTATCTTTTATGTTATAAGTATGCCAGTGTGCAGATAATATGATATTGTATGGGGCCTAGGAATGTGCATTGATTATTTTTCTATGTTTATAATGATGCCAGTGTGCAGATAATTTGATATTGTATGGGGCCTAGGAATGTGCATTGATTATCTTTTCTATGTTTATAATGTATGCCAGTGTGCAGATAATATGAATTGTATGGGGCCCTGGAATGTGCATGATTATCTTTTCTATGTTTATAATGTATGCCAGTGTGCAGATAATATGATATTGTGATGGGGCCTAGGAATGTGCATTGATATTTTCTGTGTTTATAATGTATAGCCAGTGTGCAGATAATATGATATTGTATGGGGCCTAGGAATGTGCATTGATTATCTTTCTATGTTTATAATGTATGCCAGTGTGCAGATAATATGATTGTATGGGGCCCAGGATGTGCATTGATTATCTTTTCATGTTATAATGTATGCCAGTGTGCAGATATATGATATTGTATGGCCCCAGGAATGTGATTGATTATCTTCTTGTTTATAATGTATGCCAGTGTGCAGATAATATGATATTGTATGGGGCCTAGGAATGTGCATGATTATCTTTTCTATGTTTTAATGTATGCCAGTGTGCAGATAATATGATATTGTATGGGGCCCCAGGAATGTGAATTGATTATCTTTTCTATGTTTATAAGTAGTGCAGTGTGGATAATATGATATTGTATGGGGCCAGGAATGTGCATTGATTATTTTCTATGTTTATAATGTATGCCAGTGTGCAGATAAATGATATTGTATGGGGCCTAGGAATGTGCATTGATTATTTTCTAGTTTATAATGTATGCCAGTGGGCAGATAATATGATATGTATGGGGCTAGGAATGTGCATTGATTATCTTTTCTATGTTTAAATGTATACCAGTGTGCAGATAATATGATATTGTATGGGGCATAGGAATGTGCATTGATTATCTTTTCTATGTTTATAATGTATGCCAGTGTGCAGATAATATGATATTGTATGGGGCCTAGGAATGTGCATTGATTATCTTTTTCTATGTTTATAATGTATGCCAGTGTGCAGATAATATGTATTGTATGGGGCCAGGAATGTGCATTGATTATCTTTTCTGTTATAATGTATGCCAGTGTGCAGATATGATATTGTATGGGGCCTAGGAATGTGCATTGATTATCTTTTCTATGTTTATAATGTATGCCAGTGTGCAGATAATATGATATTGTATGGGGCCTAGGAATGTGCATTGATTATCTTTTCTATGTTTATAAGTATACCAGTGTGCAGATAATATGATATTGTATGGGGCCTAGGAATGTGCATTGATTATCTTTTCTATGTTTATAATGTATGCCAGTGTGCAGATATGATATTGTATGGGGCGTAGGAATGTGCATATATTATCTTTTCTTTGTAGCTGTAATTTAGCATAAGGACAGCCTTATATTGTTTATGTCTTACCTCTCATTTTGTATGGTTGCTAGGAATGTTTTTTTAGTTACTAAGGGGTTTGTGCTTTATTTCCCAGCATTCCAGTATCACACAGTTTGGTCAATGACCATTATGTTCTTTGCACATGCTCAGTCCTAAGCTACTGCAAGAAACATGTTACAGATGGTCACACCCATATTAATCTGTAGCCAATCGTTTTACAAAGAAGGATTAGTAAGGGAGGTTGAGAGGTGTGGACAAACACTGCACAGTAACTTCTTCAGGGGATTCCATTAACTTGAGTGATATTTAGAGTTTGTCCTCCATTAAATGTTAGACATTTAGTAATAACTAGTTTCCACTTGTCTTATTGCTTTATAGGAACAACCATTCTTGCGGACGTACAAAAACAGCAATTACACCTATACCCCCCTCCCTCCGACACCACCGCCTATACTGGTAATTCCCAGACAACGAAGATATTGCTGGGTGTTAATTAGTGTAAAAGTCATTAAAAGGTCTGGTAACATATAAACTTGTTTAATTGCACATTCATTGTTTTTCCATTTCTAGAACTGGGGCAGTGACCTGACGTGCCGAGAAACCACGCAGTCCGCCCAGGTCCCAACATCCGGTGAGTGAACCATCAAAATCAGCAAAAAATGTTCATCAAGGTTCAGATTCGATGCTTTATAACTGGCGGCTTGAAACATTAGCCAAACAACACAGACATATCCAGATGGCTTAAAGGCCATTTGTACCCTCAAAACAAAAAATCACTTGTCCCCAACTGATATAGTGACTGCTGTTTCCCCTGCTGCCTCCTCTGCACATGCTCAAGCTTATAAAAAGCTCATTGAGCATTTAATAGAATAGCACTTGTCATTAAAATCTGGTTACAAACACATGTAATAAAATAGTAAACAGCTGGTATGTGGGCAGATACTGACAATTCACTAATTGTTTTTAGGGGTGGACATGTCCTTTAATCATTAACAAGATGTTGAAAAACATAATAAAAACAGACAGTTGTATTTTAGTTATTAAGTATTATTATTGGTTAAATGGATGACCCTCATTAAAGGACAATTATACTCATGCAGTAACCGACTTCTTTATCGCTCCTCCCACAATCATTGTCACTGACAATTCTCCCATCCTTGACACTGTGGAACATATGTTAATGAGGAGGGGGAGGGATGGGGAGTTACTGCATGAGTATAATTCTCCTTAAACATTGATTGAGCCATAGAGCTGTATGGTCCCCTCTAATCTGCATCCTGTTCTTCTTTCTTTTTCTTTCTCCTCCTACACGCACGGCGGAACTGCGCCAATAAAGCAGTCTCTGGGCACCTATTGGTTATCCTGTCAAAAACTACAATGTCATTGGTGACTTTATTTTTCCAACAGCGAATCAGGACATTAACAAAACAATACTTTAGGCATTATAGGCAATTTTAAGATTGCGCCTTACTTCTCCTTAATTAGTGTTATTGCTTGATATTAGCTAAAAAGAGTTAACTTCCCCTTATGACAGTGATCTAAAGTTAACCCTTATCCATCCTCTTGTCTCAGTCAATCTGCTGCGTCCGGGTGATATCCAGGTGGATTGCTGCCCTTGGAGTTCCATAACTGTAAGTTAATTTACCCTTTAATCTACCCTTTGTCTTAGGTTCACACACACGCAAATGCGGGTGTCGACCAATGACCCACAATGTGTACAAACGGGCGATAATCAGCTGCTCATTCGGATCGGGCAACGATCTCCAAACAAATGGCCGTTTCGACCGTTAAAGTGCCCATACACGGGCGATTATCGTCGGAAACGCCGGTTTGTACACATCGTGCATCGCGGGTCAGTCCCCATGATCGCACGTGTGTACGAACCTTAACACTGGGATATAACGCCCAGTTCTGGGGTTACTACTTAATCTGGGTGTATGTTAAAGGGGAACTAGCAAGGTATAAACTTTGAATTTATATTGAATTTGGCTGCATTATGGAAGGTAATGTGTGTGTGTGCTGCAGGATTTAAAACCCAATAATCTTGTTATTGCCATGTAAACGAAAGGTAGATTGTGTTGGGAGGGTGTATCAGTAGGGGTGTGTACCTGTGTCTGTGTAGGTTTAGGGGTATGTTTTTATTGCAATGTAAATGAAAGGTAGATTGTGTTGGGAGGGTGTATCAGGGGGGTGTGACCTGGGTCTGTGTAGGTTGGGTATGTTTTTATTGCCATGTAAATGAAAGGTAGATTGTGTTGGGAGGGTGTATCAGTAGGGGTGTGTTACCTGTGTCTGTGTAGGTTTAGGGGTATGTTTTTATTGCATGTAAACGAAAGGTAGATTGTGTGGGAGGGTGTATCAGTAGGGGTGTGTACCTGGTCTGTGTAGGTTTAGGGGTAGTTTTTATTGCAAGTAAATGAAAGGTAGATTGTGTGGGGGGTGTATCAGTAGGTGTGTGTACCTGTGTCTGTGTAGGTTTAGGTTATGTTTTTATTGCAATGTAATGAAAGGTAGATTGTGTTGTGGGGTGTGTATCAGTAGGGATGTGTACTGTGTCGTGTAGGTTTAGGGTATGTTTTTATTGCAATGTAAACGAAAGGTAGATTGTGTGTGTTGGGAGGGTGTAATCGTAGGTGTGTGTACTGTGTCTGTGTAGGTTTAGGGGTATGTTTTTATTGCAATGTAAATGAAAGGTAGATTGTGTGGGAGGGTGTAGCAGTAGGTGTGTGTACCTGTGTTGTGTAGGTTTAGGGGTATGTTTTTATTGCATGTAAATGAAAGGTAGTTGTGTTGTGGGGGTGTATCAGTAGGGTGTGTGTACCTGTGTCTGTGTAGGTTTGGGGTATGTTTTTATGCAATGTAAATGAAAGGTAGATGTGTGTTGGAGGGTGTATCAGTAGGTGTGTGTAATGTGTCTGTGTAGGTTTAGGGGTATGTTTTTTGCAATGTAAACGAAAGGTAGATTGTGTTGGAGGGTGTATCAGTAGGTGTGTGTACTGTGTCTGTGTAGGTTTAGGGGTATGTTTTTATTGCAATGTAAATGAAAGGTAGATTGTGTTGTGGGGGTGTATCAGTAAGTGTGTGTACCTGTGTCTGTGTAGGTTTAGGGGTATGTTTTTATTGCAATGTAAATGAAAGGTAGATTGTGTTGGGAGGGTGGATCTAGTAGGGGTGTGTACCTGTGTCTGTGTAGGTTTAGGGGTATGTTTTTATTGCCATGTAAATGAAAGGTAGATTGTGTTGGGAGGGTGTATCGTAGTGTGTGTGTACCGTGTCTGTGTAGGTTTAGGGGTATGTTTTTATTGCAATGTAAATGAAAGGTAGATTGTGTTGTGGGGGTGTATCAGTAGGTGTGTGTACCTGTGTCTGTGTAGGTTTAGGGGTTATTTTATTGCAATGTAAATGAAAGGTAGATTGTGTTGTGGGGTGTATCAGTAGGTGTGTGTACCTGTGTCTGTGTAGGTTTAGGGGTAGTTTTTATTGCAATGTAAATGAAAGGTAGATAGATTGTGTGTGGATGTGTATCAGTAGGTGTGTGTACTGTGTCTGTGTGAGGTTTAGGGGTATGTTTTATTGCAATGTAAATGAAAGGTAGATTGTGTTGTGGGGGTATCAGTAGGTGTGTGTACCTGTGTCTGTGTAGGTTTAGGGGTATGTTTTTTGCATTTTGCACTATTAACCAACAATAAGACTAAGCGTTTGCCTGTGCTATTAATTTGGGCAGCCAATCCGACGTTAGCATCTTAATGGTCTATTGCAGTTAATTACCGATTGGTTGTTGCAGCTTAAAAGTACAGGCAAACTTGGTCCTTTTATCATCTTATTACATACACCAATTTAAAGTCTTGGTGAGGGGCAAGCGTTCTCAATGAATTAATGTGTAATGGACAGTAGAGAGTAACTACTGTCTCTTCTTTCAGGCAGGTTTTGGGGCAAAAGCCAACTCCTTGGTCAATCTTACAAAAAGAATTCAGGGCGTTTCATGGAGGTTAGGTAGGACTGCAGATTAAAGATTAATGTTTCCTGGAGGTAAGACTGCATATTAAAGATTAATGTTTCCTGGAGGTAGGACTGTATATTACAGATTAATCTTTCCTGGAGGTAGGACTGCAGATTACAGATTAATGTTTCCTGGAGGTAGGACTGTATATTACAGATTAATGTTTCACTGAGGTAGGACTGTATATTACAGACTTAATGTTTCCTGGAGGTAGGACTGTATATTACAGATTAATGTTTCCTGGAGGTAGGACTGTATATTACAGCTTAATGTTTCCTGGAGGTAGGACTGTATATTACAGCTTAATGTTTCCTGGAGGTAGGACTGTTATTACAGCTTAATGTTTCCTGGAGGTAGGACTGTATATTACAGTTAATGTTTCTGGAGTAGGACTGATATTACAGATTAATGTTTCCTGGAGTAGGACTGCATATTACAGATTAATGTTTCCTGGAGGTAGGACTGTATATACAGATTAATGTTTCCTGGAGGTAGGACTGTATATTACAGCTTAATCTTTCTGGAGGTAGGACTGTATATTACAGCTTAATGTTTCTGGAGGTAGGACTGTATATTACAGATTAATGTTTCCTGGAGGTAGGGACTGTATATTACAGCTTAATGTTTCTCTGGAGGTAGACGGTATATTACAGATTAATCTTTCCTGGAGGTAGGACTGCATATTACAGATTAATGTTTCCTGGAGGTAGGACTGTATATTACAGATTAATGTTTCCTGGAGGTAGGACTGTATATGTACAGCGTTAAATTTTTCCATGGATGTGTAGGACCTTATTACATGCTTAATTGTTCGCTGGAGGTAGGACTGTATATTACAGCTTAAATAGTGTTCTTTCCTGAGGTAAGTACGGAAAGGTGAGTTGGATGGTGAAGCTTGCAGTGGGGTTTCCTGGGACGGTAGGACTGTATATTACAGCTTAATGTTTCCTGGAGGTAGGACTGTATATTACAGATTAATGTTTCCTGGAGGTAGGACTGTATATTACAGCTTAATGTTTCCTGGAGGTAGGACTGTATATTACAGATTAATGTTTCCTGGCAGTAGGTAGGCCATTTATTACATTTCATTTATATTTTATGGAGATAGGACTATATAGTACAGCTTGATATTTCCTGGAGGTAGGATTGTATATTACAGCTTAATGTTTCCTGGAGGTTGGTTGGACTGTATGTTGTATTTAGCAGCATATGTTGGAGCTGCCATATTGTTTTCTTTAGGCAATTTGTTAATCTTTTAATTGTATGTGCATTAATACAGTGTATAACTGCTCTAATTAAACCATACCCAACACAGTACGTTTAGTACTTCAATCTTAACATAAAAACATAAATCATCTATCAGAATTATTATTATAAGCAATAGGCCATTTATAATATGTACACAAATGGGGATGTTGTACATCCAGTAGAATTATATTGTTTGGGAGGTATGTGATCTTGCATCTTTCTAGCTAACAATCTAAGGATATTCCGGGCCCCTTTATACAACATAACGCAAGTCCGCGGGGGCCCCTGAATGTGTATTTGCCATGGGGTTATCAATTTTTTAAATATTACAATTATCGTCTCTATTTTAGTGTCGGGGGTGACGGAGACTTGGAGCTTCATACAACATTGCCGAGTGAGTGAATCCCTTAAACCGGATACCGGATGGCACCATAGTTCATTTCAGTGTTAACAACCCTGCAGGTCACATGTTATGTTTAATGTGGGCAGCCATGTTTCTGAGTCAATTTGTCTGTATGTAACATGATGTTCTTGTTGTATGCTAGTCAGTGTAGTCTATGTGTATGATAGTCATTGTAGTCATTGATAGTCAATGTAGACTTAGTATATGTATGTATTTTATTTCTTATATAGTGCTACATATTCCGCAGCACTTTACAATTATTTATTTTACATTCACATCAGGCCCTGCCCCGAAGAGCTTACAATCTAATCACATTTATTTGACACATACAACCTATCAGTATGTCTTTATGATTGCGGGGGAAACTGGAGCACCCAGAGGAAACCCACACAAGCACAGGGGAGAACATACAAACTCCCTTGCAGATGTGTCCAAGGGTGGAATCGAACTCAGGACTTCAGCGCTGCAAAGGCAACAGTGCTAACCACTGAGCCACTGTGCTGCCCATATTATAGTCAATGTAGTCTTAGTGTAGGATAGTCAATGTAGTCTTAGTGAGGTAGGACTGTATATTACAGATTAATCTTTCCTGGAGGTAGGACTGCAGATTACAGATTAATGTTTCCTGGAGGTAGGACTGTATATTACAGATTAATGTTTCCTGGAGGTAGGACTGTATATTACAGCTTAATGTTTCCAGTTGGACTTCTAATATCCTTAATATTTAACGTAGGGGATACCTTATCCTTATAATACATGAGTGGTACCCGAGTTCCCTGTATACCTCACTCTGTGTCCTTGTACCTGTTAATGGACACAGAACTCCTCTGTGACTTCTAATATCCTTATAATTTACAGTAGGGGATACATTATCCCTTATAATCACATGAGTGGTACCCAGAGTTTCCCTGTATAACTCATGTCTGTGTCCTTGTACCTTTATATGGACACAGACCTCCTCAGTGACTCTAATATCCTTATAATTTACAGTAGGGATACGTTATCCTTAAAACATGATGGTACCCAGAGTTCCCTGTATAACTCAGTCGTGTCCTTGTACCTTTATATAGACACTAAACTCCTCAGTACTTCTAATATCCTTATAATTTACAGTAGGGGATACATTATCCTTATAATACATAGTGGTACCCAGAGTTCCCTGTTAACTCAATCTGTGTCCTTGTACCTTTATATAGACACGAACTCCTCAGTGACTTCTAATATCCTTATAATTTACAGCAATATACATTATCCTTATAATACATGAGTGGTAACCCCAGGTTCCCTGTATAACTCAGTCTGTTCCTTGTACTTTATATAGACACAGAACTCCTCAGTGACTTCTAATATCCTTATAATTTACAGTAGAGAATACATTATCCTCTATAATACATGAGTGGTACCCCAGAGTTCCCTGTGTAACTCAGTCTGTGTCCCTTTTACCTTTTATGGACACAGAACCCCCCTCAGTGACTTCTAATATCCTTATAATTTACAGTGGGGGGTATGTTATCCCTTATAATACATGAGTGGTACCCAGAGTTCCCTGTATAACTACAGTCTGTGTCCTTGTACCTTTATATAGACCAGAACTTCTCATGACTTCTATATCCTTATATTTACAGTAGGGGATACATTATCCCTTATAGTACATGAGGGTACCCAGAGTTCCCTGTATAACTCAGTCTGTGTCCTTTACCTTTATATAACAGAACTCCCTCAGTGACTCTAATATCCTTATAATTTAAGTAGGGGATACATTATCCCTATAATAACATAGTGGTACCCAGAGTTCCCTGTATACTCAGTCTGTGTCCTTGTACCTTTATATATACACAAAACTCCTCATTGACTTCTAATATCCTTATAATTTACAGTAGGGGATACATTATCCCTTATAATACATGAGTGGTACCAGAGTTCCCTGTATAACTAAGTCTGTGTCCTTGTACCTTTAATAGACACAGAACTCCTCAATGATTTGTGTCACTATTACACCAGACTATACATGTTTCTTTTACAGAACCATGCTATATATCTGTCTATGACACCATTCTATATATCTGTCTATTACACCATTCTATATATCTGTCTATGACACCATTCTATATATCTGTCTATTACACCATTCTATATATGTTTCTATTAACCATGCTATTATGTGTCTATTATACCATTCTATATATGTTTCTACTACACCATGCTATATATCTGTCTATACACCATTCTATATATGTTTCTATTACACCATGCTATATACCTGTCAATTACACTATTCTATATATGTTTCTATTACACCATGCTATATATCTGTCAATTATACCATTCTATATATGTTTCTATTACACCATGCTATATATCTGTCAATTACACTATTCTATATATGTTTCTATTACACCATGCTATATATCTGTCAATTACACTATTCTTATATGTTTCTATTACACCATGCTATATATCTGTCAATTACACTATTCTATATATGTTTCTATTACACCATGCTATATATCTGTCTATTACACCATTCTATATATGTTTCTATTACACCATGCTATATATCTGTCTATTACACTATTCTATATATGTTTCTATTACCACATGCTATATATCTGTCTATTACACTATTTTATATATGTTTCTATTACACCATGCTATATATCTGTCAATTACACTATTTTATATATGTTTCTATTACACCATGCTATATATCTGTCTATTACACTATTTTATATATGTTTCTAATACACCATGCTATATATCTGTCTATTACACTAATCTATATATGTTTCTATTACACCATGCTATATATCTGTCTATTACACTATTTTATATATGTTTCTATACACCATGCTATATATCTGTATTACACTATTTTATATATTTTCTATTACACCTGCATATTCTGTCTATTACACTATTTTATATATTGTCTATTACACCATGCATATATCGTCAATTACCCTATCTATATATTTTCCTTTACACCATGCTATATATCTGTCAATTACACTATTCTATATATGTTTCTATTACACCATGCTATATATCTGTCTATTAACCTATTTTATATATGTTTCTATTACACCATGCTTTATATCTGTCTATTATACTAACCTATATATGTTTCTATTACACCATGCTATATATCTGTCAATTACAACTATTTTATATATGTTTCTATTACACCATGCTATATATCTGTCTATTACACTATTTTATATATGTGTCTATTACACCAGCTATATATTTTCTATTACACCATGCTATATATCTGTCTATTACACTATTCTATATATGTTGTCTATTACACCAATTCTATATTCTGTCTATTACACTAATCTACATATGTTTCTATTACACCATGCTAAATAAGTGTCTATTCCCTATTTTATAGATGTTTCTATTACACCATGCTATACATCTGTCTATTACACTATTTTATATATGTGTCTATTACACCATTCTATATATGTGTCTATTACTCCATTCTATATATGTTTCTATTACACCATTCTATATATGTGTCTATTACTCCATTCTATAATATTTTCTATTACACCATTCTATATATCTGTCTATTCACCATGCTATATACTTGTCTAATTACACTATTCTTATATGTTTCTATTACACCATTCTATATATCTGTCTATTACAACACCATACTATATATCTGTCTATTACACTATTCTATATGTTTTCTATTACAACCATGCTATATATCTGTCTATTACACACTATTTAATATATGTGTCTATTACACTATGCTATATATCTGTCTATTACACCATTCTTATATGTGTCTATTACCCCATTCTATATATGTTTTCTATTACACCATGCTATATATCTGTCTATTACACTATTCTATATATGTTTCTATTACACCATGCTAATATCTGTCTATTCACCCTATTCATAATTGTTTCTATTACACCATGCTATATATCTGTCTATTACACTATTCTATATATGTTTCTATTACCCATGCTATATTCTGTCTATTACACCATTCTATATATGTGTCTATTACTCCATTCTATATATGTTTCTATTACCACCATTCTATATATCTTCTATTACACCATGCTATATATCTGTCTATTACACTATCTATATATGTTTCTATTACACTATTCTATATATTTTTCTATTACACCATTCTATATATCTGTCTATTACACCATTCATTCTATATATCTGTCTATTACACCATTCTATATATCTGTCTATTACACCAATCTATATATCTTTCTATTACACTATTCTATATATGTTTTCTATTACACCATGCTATATATCTGTCTATTACACTATTTTATATTTGTTTCTATTACACCATGCTATATATCTATCTCTCTTTACACCATTCTATATATGTGTCTATTACTCCATTCTATATATGTTTCTATTACAACCATTCTATAATTCTGTCTATTACAACACTATTCTATTCTCGTCTATTACACTACATTCTATATATGTTTCTATTACAACCATATCTATATATTTTCTATTACAACTAACACCAGTCTTATATCTGTCTATTACACTATTCATATATCGTTCTATTACAACCATTCTATATTCTGTCTATTACACACTTACACATTCCATTCTATATATCTGTCTATTACACATTGCTATAATCTGTCTATTACACCATCTCTATATATCTTCTATTACACCATTCTATATATCTGTCTATTACACCATTCTATATATCTGTCTATTACACCATTCTATATATCTGTCTATTACACCATTCTATATATCTGTCTATTACACCATGCTATATATCTGTCTATTACACCATTCTATATATCTGTCTATACATACCATTAATTCTGTCTATTACACCATTTCTATCATTTATTCATACAAACACCATATATTAGTCTATTACCATTCTATATATTCTGTCTATATACACACACCATGCTATATATCTGTCTATTACAACACCATTTATATATTTTTCTCTATTACAACCATGCTATAACTTCTTCTACTTCACTATTTCTATATTGTTTCTATTACACCATGCATATATCTGTCTATTACACTATTCTTATATATGTGTCTATTACACCATTCTAATATGCTGGTCTATTACTCCATTCTATATATCTAGTTTCTATTACAACAACCCCATCTCTATATCTGTCTATTACAACCATTCATATATGTTTCTATTACAAACACCATGCTATATATCTGTCTATTAACAACTTTCTATATATGTTTCTATTACACCATGCTATATATCTGTCTATTACACTATTTTATATTTGTTTCTATTACACCATTCTATATATCTGTCTATTACACCATATCTATTATCTGTCCTATTACACTTCGTCTATATATGTTTCTATTACAACACATTCTATATATCTGTCTATATGCAAACCATAATCTATATATCTGTCTATTACACCATCTATATATCTGTCTATTACCCCATGTCTATATAATCTTGTCTATTAACACATCTATATATCTGTCCCTATTCAACCATGCTATATATCTGTCTAATTACACCATTCTATATATCTGTCTATTACACCATTCTATATATCTGTCTATTACACCATTCTATATATCTGTCTATTGTACACGCATTCTATATATCTGTCTATTCCACCATTCTATTATCTGTCTATTACCAACCATTCTATATATCTGTCTATTACACCATGCTATATATCTGTCTATTACAATTACACCATGCTATATATCTGTCTATTACACCATTTATATATCTCTTCTATTACACCATTCTATATATCTGTCTATTACACCATTCTATAGATCTGTCTATTCACCATGCTATATATCTGTCTATTCAACCATTCTATATATCTGTCTATTACACCATTCTATATATCTGTCTATTACACAATTCTATATATCTGTCTATTACACCATGCTATATCTGTCATACCCCATTCTATATTCTGTCCTATTACAACCCTTCTATATCTCTGTCTATTACACACCATCTATATATCTGTCTAATTACAAACCATGTCATCATATCTGTTCTATACACCATTCTATAGACTCTGTCTATTACAACACCAATGCTATATCTTTTCCTATTACACACCTGCTATATCATCTGTCTTTACACATTCTAATATCTGTTTCTATTACAAAACCATTCTATATATCTGTCTATTACATCCATATCTAAGTCTATCAACATTCTATGTTTTCTATTCCAACCCATCTATTACTGGTCTTAAAGTCTATTACGCACACTATTTTATAGTCTGTTATTACCCCTTCTATTTAGCTCCTGCTATTAACCATCTATATCTCGTCTTACTTCAACACTATTTATTATTCTGTCTATTACCCACTGCTATATACTGTCTATTACCAACTATTTATATCTTGTTTCTATACACCATTGCTATATATCTTCTATTACAATCACATATACCTAATACATTCATTACAACCATTGCTGATATATCTGTGTCTATGACACCATGCTATAATTCTGTCTATTCACTATCTATACATGTTCTATTCCCTGCAATCTGTCTATTTACCCATCATATTATCTGTCTATTACACCATCTATAAATTCTTCTAATTACACATAACCATGCTATATATCTTGTCTATTACACTATTCTATATATGCTTCTATTACACAGCCATCTATATTATCTGTCTATTACATAACATCTATATATGTGTCTCTTACAAAAAACCATTCTATATACCTGTCTTACACCATTCATATATGATTTCTATTACCCCATGCTATATATGTTTCGATTACACCATTCTATATACTGTCTAGTTACACACTCTATATATCTGTCTATTACAACCTTCTATATATCTGTCTATTACACCATTCTATATATCTGTCTATTACACACAGTCCATATCTGCATTAATATTACCATTCATTTTCATCACATTCTTATCGGATTAACTGCTTTTCTGCTATTACAACCATGCTATATATCTGTCTATTACACACTTCTATATATCGTTTCTACTTCAATCTGCTTATTACACATTCTATATATGTGTTCTATCAACCATTCTATATCTGTCTATTCATTCTATTACTCCTAACACATGCTATATATCTGTCTATTACCATACTATAATCTGCTATTAACTTCATGTATCTCTATTACATTATTCTCTGTCTATTTGAACACCATTCTATATATCTGCTATTATACACCATCCTAATAAGCTGGCTTTACACATCTATATATGTTTGTCTATTAAACAACTAACCATTCTATTCTTTTCTAGATCATTCTGTCTATTACACCATGCACATTCTATCTATCCATGTCCTAATGTATCCAAACACTTCGATATATCTGTCTATTACAAAACCATTCTATATATCTGTCACCTGTATTACTAACTACATTCTATATATGTTCTATTACATTAGGCTATATATACACTGCTATTACCTATTGTTTATTTTCTATTACACCCATGCTATATATCTGCTGTCTATTACACACCATTCTAAATATGCTGTCTTTACCCATTCTTATATCGTTCTCATTACAACCATTCTATATAATCTGTCTATTACACCATTCTACTATATCTGTCTATTACGACATTCTATCATATGTGTTATACATTACACCATCTAATATATCTGTCTATTACACCATACTATATATTTTATTTACCTTCCTATTAGTCTATACAACATTCTATATACTGTCTATTACCAGCACCATCAGCTATAATCTGTCTTTTACACAAATACACCATTCTATTATCTGTTCTATTACACCATGCTATATATCTGTCTATTACACCAAAACCCTTAATGCAAAAACACGCGATATATCTGTCTATTATACACTATTCTATATATGTTTTCTGATTACACCCATGATATATCGGTCTATTACACTATTATTTTCATTACCACCTTATATATCTGTCTATTAACACCATTCTATATATTGTGTAATACCCATTCTATATATGTTCCTATTACAACCATTGCTAATATTCGTCTATTACTAAACACCATTCTTATATATTTCCTATTCAACAAAACACAACATTCTATATATCTGTCAATTACCACCCATGTCTAATAATCTGTCTATTACAACCATTCTATATATGTTTGTCTATTATAACTGCTCTATATCTGTCTATACACCATCTATCATATCTTTCTATTACACTATTCTATATTCTTTCTATTCCCAGCTATATATCTGTCTGTAAATCATTCTTCTATACACATATATATCTGGTTATTACAACCTCATTCTAGTTGATCTTCTATTAAAACCCATTCTATCATATCTGTCTATACACCAGCTTACTGTTCTTCACATTCTATATATCTGTCTATTACTACCATTCTATATATCTGTCTATTACACACCAATGCTATATATCTGTCTATACAACCATTCTATATCTGTTTCCTATTACAACCATGCAATGTCTTACATGTATAGCTGTCTATTACACTATTTATATTATGTTTTCTATTACCATACACCTGCTTATATCTGTCTATTACCACACCATTCTCTAAGTGTTCTGTTATTACACCATCTATCTATGATCTTCTATTACACCATTCTATATAGTCTGTCTATTACACACCATTCGATGTTCTATTACCATATACGTCTATTACAACCATTCTATATATCTGTCTAGCTACAAACACAACCATTCTATATATCTGTCTATTACACATTCTATATCTCTGTCTATTTACAATTACTACATACTCTATACACACCAATGTCTATATCATCCTGCTATACTACTGCTATTCTATCTTGTTCTATTCAACCATTCTATATATCTGTTCATATTACAATCCATTTCTATATATTCGTCTATTACACCATTCTATATATCTGTCTATTACACACCATTCTATTAATCTGTCTATTAACGCACTGCTATATATCTGTCCTTTACACCATTCTCATATGGTTTCATCACATCTTCTAGTACACATTAACCATGCTATATATCTGTCTATTACAACACATCTATTACTGTCTATATAACATGTTTTCTCTATTACCAACACCATGCTATATATACTGTCTATACCTATTTTATATATGTTTCTATTCCACACAACCATTCTATATATGTGTCTATTACTCTCCATTCTATATATTTTTCTCCTTACACCATGCCTATACTCTCTGTCTAATCACAGAACAATACACTCATTCTATTATGTTCTATTCCACCATGCTATATATCTGTCTATTACACTATTCTATATATGTTTTTTCTATTACCCCATCTATTATCTGTCTATTAACTATTTTATATTTGTTTCTATTACACCATGCTATATATGTGTCTATTACAATTACAACACCCATACTATCTATCTGTCATTACCTATTCTCTATATGTTTCTATTACATCTATTACACCATTCTATATATCTTGTCTATTACAGCCATTCCATTCTAATATCTGTCTATTCCACCATTCTAATATCTGTCCTATGACACCATGCTATATAATCTGGTTATTTTTTTTCTATACACCATGCTGATTATCTGTCCTATTAACAAAACCATGCTATATATCTGTCTATTACACCATTTCTATATATCTGTCTATTACAACCATTCTATATAGACTGTCTGTCTATTACAAACAACCATTTCTATATATCTGTCTATCACACACCATTCTATATATCTGTCTATTACACCATTCTATATATCTGTCTATTACACACTACATAAAAAATACCCCATTCTATTCGCGGTCTATTACAAACACCATGCTATATATCTGTCTATTACATGCCCGTATATATCTGTCTATTACAACAAACCATTCTATATATCATGTCCTATTACACCCATTCTATATATCTGTCTATTACAACCAATTCTATATATCTGTTCTTTACCTACACCATGCCTATATATCCGTCTATTACACCATTCTATATATCTGTCATTACATAACACCATTCTATATATCTGTCTAGTACAACAGAACATTCTATATATCTGTCTATTACACAAACACCATGCTATCTATCTGTCTATTATCACCCATTCATATAATCTGTCCTATTACCTACACTACAGCACCATTCTAGATATCTGTCTTTACCATACAACACATCTATATACTGTCTAGTACACCACTGCTATATATCTGTCTATTAACACTCATTCTATATATCTGTCTACTTAAACCATGTCTATATATTTTTTCTATTACAACCATGTCATAATTATCTGTCTATTACAACTATTCTATATATGTTTCTATTGACCAAACATTCTTCTATCTTCCTATACACTAATCTACATATTTTCTATTCCAACACATCGCTCTATAAGTAGTCATTACACTATTTTATCGATGTTTCTATTACACCATGCTATCATCTGTCTATTACAAACTATGTTTATATATGTGTCTATACATACACCATGCTATATAATCTGTCTCTACACCTATTTTATAATTTTTGTTTCTATACCCATCTATATATCTGTCTATTACAACCTTCTCATATCGGTGTCTAGTACACCCTGCTATATCATCTGTCTATTACACCATTCTATATATCTGTCCTATTAACCATGCTATATATCTGTCTATTACACCATTCTATATATGTGTTCTATTACACATGCTATAGTCTGTCCGATTACACTATGCTCTATTATGTTTCTATTACACCATGCTTATATCTGTCTATTACCCTATTTTATATATGTAGTCTATTACACCTATGCTATATATCTGTCTTTACACCATTCTATATAGTGTATATTACTACTCCATTCTATATATGGTTTTTCTCTTACACATGCTATATATCTGTCTATTACACCATTCTAAGATTTTTCTATTACCCATGCTCCTATCTGTCTATTCACTATTCTTATTGTTTCTATTACAACACCCCCTACATAGCTATATATCTGTCTATTACACTAGTTTATATTGTTTCTATTACACCATGCTATATAGCTTTCTATTACATACTACAACACCATTCTTAATGTGTCCGAATTACTTACTCCATTCTATATATTTTCTATTACACCATTCTATATTCTGTCTATTACACATGCTATATATCTGTCTATTACCTATTCGATATATGTCTATTACAAACCATTCGATATATCTGTCTATTCCACCATACTAGTATCTGTCTATTACACTATTCTATATATGTTTTCTATTTACACCATTCTATATATATCTGTCTTACACCATTCCATTCTATATATCGTCTATTACCAACACCATTCTATATTCTGTCTAAAAATTACTGAATGGGAATATTACTATGTATTATTAGGTTACTATGTTACTACATACTACTGAATTGTAATGTTACTGTGTATTATTAGGTTACTATATTACTACATGTTACTGAATTGGAATGTTACTGTGTATTATTGGGTTACTAAGTTACTACATATTACTGAATTGGAATGTTACTGTGTATTATTAGGTTACTATGTTACTACATATTACTGAATTGAATGTTACTGTGTATTATTAGGTTACTATGTTACTACATATTACTGAATTGGAATGTTACTGTGTATTATTAGTTTACTATGTTACTACATACTACTGAATGGAAATGTTACTGTGTATTATAAGGTTACTATGTTACTACATACTACTGAATTGGAATGTTAGTGTGTATTATTAGGTTACTATGTTACTACATGTTACTGAATGGGAATGACACTGTGTATTATTAGGTTACTATGTTACTACATATTACTGAACGGGAATGTTACTATGTATTATTAGGTTACTATGTTACTATATACTACTGAATTGGAATGTTACTGTGTATTATTAGGTTACTATGTTACTGAATGGGAATGACACTGTGTATTATTAGGTTACTATGTTACTACACATTACTGAATGGGAATATTACTATGTATTATTAGGTTACTATGTTAC
>JAACNH010002751.1:1134-35555 GCA_019447015.1 Hymenochirus boettgeri
TAGGAATAGTATTGGAGGTTGTATAAAGACATACGTCCTATAAAGACATACGTCCATCCAGTCCAACCTTTATACCCTACCTATAATGTCTGTATAACAGTTACATAGTAACATAGTATTGGAGGTTGTATAAAGACCCACATTATCTGTCCAACCTTTATACCTACCCATAATGTCTGTATAACAGTTACATAGTAACATAGTATTGGAGGTTGTATAAAGACATCGTCCATCTAGTCAACCTTTATACCCTACCATAATGTCTGTATAACAGTTACATAGTAACATAGTATTGGAGGTTGATAATAGACATACGTCCATCTAGTCCACCCTTATACACCACTAATGTCTGTATAACAGTTACATAGTAACATAGTATTGGAGGTTGTATAAAGACATACTCCATCTAGTCCAACCTTTATACCCTACCCATAATGTCTGTATAACAGTACCTAGTAACATAGTATTGGGAGTTGTTAAAGACAGACGTCCATCTAGTCCAACCTTTATACCCTACCCATAATGTCTGTATAACAGTTACATAGTAACATAGTATTGGAGGTTGTATAAAAGACATACGTCCATCTAGTCCAACCTTTATACCCTACCCATAATGGTGTATAACAGTTACATAGTAACATAGTATTGGAGTTGTATAAAGACGTACATCCATCCTAGTCCAACCTTTATACCCTACCATAATGCTGTATAACAGTACATAGTAACATAGTATTGGAGGTTGTATAAAGACATAATATCCATCTGTCCAACCTTATACCCTACCCATAATGTCTGTATAAACGTTACATAGTAACATAGTATTGGAGGTTGTATAAAGACATACGTCCATCCAGTCCAACCTTTATACCTGCCCATAAGTCTGTATAACATTACATAGTAACATAGTATTGGAGGTTGTATAAAGGACATACATCCATCTAGACCAACCTTTATACCTACCATAATGTCTGTATAAAAGTTACATAGTAACATAGTATTGGAGGTTGTATAAAGACATACGTCCATCAGTCCAACCTTTATACACTACCCATAATGTCTGTAAGAACAGTTACAAGTAAACCATGTATTGGAGGTTGTATAAAGACATACGTCCGTATAGTCCAAACCTTTATACCTACCCATAATGTCTGTTAACAGTTACATAGTAACATAGATTGAGGTTTGTATAAAGGCATACGCCATCTAGTCAACCTTTATACCCTACCCATAACGTCTGTATAACAGTTACAAGTAACATAGTATTGGAGGTTGTATAAAGACATACGTCCATCTAGTCCAAAACTTATTTACCCTACCCCATAATGTCTATGTATAACCAGTTACATAGTAAACATAGTATTGGAGGTTGTATAAAGGCATACGTCCATCTAGTCCAACCTTTATACCCTACCCATAATGTCTGTATAACAGTTACATAGTAACATAGTATTGGAGGTTGTATACAGACACACGTCCATCTAGTCCAATGAAATACCAGGTGTCTATGGTCACAAACTGAAACATTTCTCTTTTATAATCCAAGGTAAAGAAGGAAATGCTATTCCCATTGGCCTAGTTGTGCTTCCTCCTACCATATTGCATGTATCTTATAGAGAACAATATTCAGGTCGGGCTAGGTAGATGGTCCTAGTGCAATCCAGGAAGGAACCTTACAGGGGTGAGTGCATATTATGTATAGGGAAGGGAGGGGTATCAGCTATAACTTACATTTGACTACCATGGATGAAATAAGTTACAGATCCCTGAACATTCCCTATTTACTTACTACTGGTCAAGAGAAAGGAGCAGAAACACAAACTAGTGAGGAAAGCTACAGGTGCAAGTCTTTAACTAAACTTCCCAGCAGCCCCTGTGCAGCCCTGGTGGGTCACTGTAGGTCAGAGCTGTGGGCTACAAGGGATATGTGAGGGACTAAGCTGCCATACAGATTGCAAGGCGATATCCAATTATGGCAGCCTGCTGGTACTCACGTCATGGCCTGGTAAATGGACTCTATGCCGTAGCGCATGGCAAACTCATCCACGATTTCTTGTGCCGTCTCATCGAAATATACCTTCCAGGCATCGTCCCCTTTGGCTTCCGGGATTCTCACCACGCCGTTCGCTTGTACGTCCGTCAGGAAATGGAAAAGGTTCTAGAAATGGAAACGATTCCAGAGAATTCTATAGAGTCTTTTAAATGTTCTTTATCTGCCCTTTATTCTATGAGCTGCTATAGGTCCTAGCCTAATAGGTGTTATAGGAACGCCCAGAGTAAGGTGTCAAAACAGCATTGTACATGGCAGACAGTTGGTGTCGAACCCCGGGAGACCAAACAGCAACTGCATCAACGTATGGCCCAGCACAGAGCCAATTCCTCGGGTCAGGACTCAGCCGTGTACCTGCATCTTAAGGATAAAGGACATACCTTTGAAGATTGTAATGTTAACATACTGGCGAAGGAACGTGACTGGTTCAAGAGAGGTGTTAAGGAGGCCATTTATGTGAAAATAAAGAAACCAAGCCTGAATAGAGGTTGGGGGGTTCGACACCAACTGTCTGCCATGTACAATGCTGTTTTAACACCTTACTCTGGGCGTTCCTATAACACCTCTTAGCCACTATCACAGATCAGTAGCAGTTGATAAAGTTTCCCATTGGGTAATAGGACAAGGGCTCTGGAGATCAGTGGGTTAATTGGGGTTTCCTCGCTCCTGTTTCTGGCCATGGTCTCTGGGAAACCCTCTGCTTGGCACAGAGCTGGCACCAGTCTGTGTGGCACTACCAGGCAAGCTGTCTGTATGTTTCCATTCCTACAGTGCCGTGTGTGGGTTTCCTGGCACTCAGCCTGGAATGAAATCAGTGCCGCACTCTGGCTGCGCCGCTCGTGACCTTTCCATTGAAATGTGGGCATGGCGTTTGAAACTGCAGCAACCACACAATGAATCATTAGCCCTGAATGGAACAATCATCACAGACCGGAAAGTGACAGCTAATGACGGGAGCTCCAGATACGCACATCGCCTAAAAGGTTCTGGACAGAAAGGGTTGGACCAATTACCAGCAGGGGTCCGGCAGTTTATACCAATTAAAGGTGCAGGAATATTAACCATGTCGTGTAAATATATCAGGGACTACGGGCAACGCTTTAATATACACAAGCCTAAGATGTTTTAATTAACACGTGTGACAGTCCTGTAACGGACACTAACCATGTAAGATACCGACATAGCACCGAACTCTACTGCGTGCTCCTTACCAAAGCCAGATTTATATCAGCTGAACCCACCACACAGCGTGAATAGTGTTAAAGTCACGCTAACAGTCCACCAATACATGGGAAGGATTGACGCTGTTAAGGTAGGTACAGACGTGAATCGGATCTTGTATGGGCAGACAAGGCTTTTGATACAGTCCCCCATAGGCGACTAATGTATAAGCTAAGGTCCCCCATAGGCGACTAATGTATAAGCTAAGGTCCCCCATAGGCGACTAATGTATAAGCTAAGGTCCCCCATAGGCGACTAATGAATAAGCTAAGGTCCCCCATAGGCGACTAATGAATAAGCTAAGGTCCCCCATAGGCGACTAATGTATAAGCTAAGGTCCCCCATAGGCGACTAATGTATAAGCTAAGGTCCCCATAGGCGACTATGTATAAGCTAAGGTTCCCCCATAGGCGACTAATGTATAAGCTAAGGTCCCCCATAGGCGACTAATGAATAAGCTAAGGTCCCCCATAGGCGACTAATGTATAAGCTAAGGTCTGTTGGTCTGGGGAGTCACATTTGTACATGGATAGAAAATTGGTTAAAGAATAGGATGCAGAGAGTAGTTGTAAATGGGGCTTCATCATTATGGACTAAAGTGCTAAGTGGGGGCCACAGGGATCTGTGTTGGGGCCGCTTCTATTTAATCTATTTATTAATGATTTGGAAGTGGGTATTGTCAGCAAGGTTTCTGTGTTTGCTGACGACACAAAACTTTGTCGACCATTAAAAACTTCAGAGGATGTGCAATCGTTACAGGGGGATCTAGATACCGTATATACTTGAGTATAAGTCAATCCGAGTATAAGAGGAGGGCAGAAATGGTGACCTCTACTGCCCCCATGACCACGTACGGTATAGCTTAATTGTAGGGGAAAAAAGGGGTGTGTATCACTTTAAGGATTTATTGTGCGTGCATTTCACAATTTTTTTTTATCATTCCCAAAAGATAATCGTCAGATCATTTTAAGGAATGAAAATGGGCATAAATTATGTTTTCCCTGATCGGAACAAATTTTCCAGGAAGTGATTTTTCATTCAAGATAAATAATTAGGTGATTAAAACTGATCACCTAATATTGATCTTTGCCCCCCCCCCCCCCCCCCAAATCCTATATGTGAATGGAACTCCTGAGCTCCATTGACAAATACTATAGTATAGTAGTATAGAATACTATAGTAAGCCCATACAGTGTAGGGAGTGGATACCAACCGCCAAAATAATTCCCACTGGATGCATATACACAGATTTATAGTAATGTGTTATATAAAGATGGTGTGTCCATGATAATATATCATATAATACAATAATGTAATATAATATAAAACATAATACATAATGTAATGCCATTTAATATTATAATGCAATACAATATAATGTAATAAAATATAATATATTATGTAATGTTATTTAATATTTAGAATGTAATAATAGGTAATGAAATCTAGTTTATAATGTATTGTAGTATAATCTAAAATAAACCAATGTAATATAAAGTAATATGTAATGTTATATAATATAAATGTAATAGAATGTACTGTATTATATAATAGAAAATATAATGCAATATAATAATATAATAGAATATATAATGTAATATAATAGAATATATAATGTAATATAATAGAATATATAATGTAATATAATATATAATGCAATATAATAAAATATATAATGTAATATAATTTAAAATGTAATATAATAGAATATATAATGCAATATAATAGAATATATAATGCAATATAATAGAATATATAATAGAATATATAATGCAATATAATAGAATATATAATGTAATATAATAGAATATATAATGTAATATAATGCAATATAATAGAATATATAATGTAATAGAATATATAATGCTATATAATATAATATATATAATGTAATATATAATGTAATAGAATATATAATGTAATACAATATATAATGTAATATAATACAATATATAATGCAATATAATAGAATATATAATGTAATATAATGTAATACAATATATAATGTAATATAATAGAATATATAATGTAATAATAGAATATATAATGTAATATAATACATAATGTAATTCTATATAAATGTAATGGAATGTACTGTATTATATAATAGAAAATATAATTCAATATAATAATGTAATAGAATATATAATGTAATATAATAATAATGTAATAGAATATATAATGTAATATATAAGTAATATATATATAATGTAATATAAAGTATTAGTATGTAAATGTAATGTAATACAATAGTATGTTATAATCCTTATTTATTTATTCATTTTTTCTAGGGTTTTCTACATACAACATATCTATGTTCTGGGTCCAGGTCACTTACAAATGAAACTTCTCTTCCCACACTGGATTGAGGTTTCCGTATATCGTCTTGGTTCTCTTCTTCGTCTTTCCCACCTGCACGGTGACGTACGGATCAGACGATCCCGTTTTATCCTTGGCTTGGAGACCCTGAGCACACAGTACTGGGGGCAGAAGAAGAGGAGAATGAGAATTCAAAGCCCCTTTAGAGCCAAACCGTGTGATCTGCCTACACTGACACCCCATGGACTTTACAGGGTATTAATAAACCACATTTCACCCCAAGCTGTTCTCTGACTATAATGGGGAGTATGTGATTTACTAGGTGGGGGAGGATCAGATGGAATTTACCCATTAATAGATAACTACAGCCACATTATCCTTCACATTAGCCCAGAAAATACTACCAGGCTGATAATGTATCAAATTGCCTTTCTATGTAAACATACACAGTATATCTTATATGACCCAATCCCTGTAGTTACCGCCCCTTCCCTTAGACCAGTGATCTCAGACATGCTCAGTGAGAGATTCACCCAGAGAGAGAGGAATCTCCCAATCAGATACATTGTATCTCCCTGGGGGTATTAGAAGTGGGAGATAATCCACACCCTTAACACTGGCTGTGATATGCTAATTGGGATTTTCCAGGGTACATAATTGCCACAGATTCTTGTACAAGTCATTCTGAATTGAGAAAGCCAGGTCGGATGACTGAGAACGGTCTTCAAGAACTAAACTTCAAGTCGGTTGATCTAACTGAATACGACGGATATTTCCTTGAAGCTAGTTTACAGACTTTTTCATTCTGTGTCCTTTACTAACCTATGGCCATCTTAGGCAGAGAGATTTAGAAGTTTTTGTGGCGGGGGCTAATGATGGGGTAATGATGGGGCTGATATGCTCTGTACCAGCAGTGGGCAACCTTAACCTTGGGGAGAAGAACAGGGGAAGCTGGTGATGTCACAGTGCTAGCAGGAAACATCACCCTTTCTTACTGCTGTAACTTTGTATAGGCTGCAGCTAGAAGAATGATCCAGAGTAATTTTAAAGAGTAGGACTGGATCTTTTTATGTAGTCCACAGTTCCTTTAATGTAGGGACAGTGTTCTGGTACAGTGCATTGTGGGATATATATACTTTATATTCATCTGAGACTGGGGGCGGAACGTTGCCTGCACTATGCACAGTTAATAAGAAGCTACTCTATATCAATAGAGACATCGTACCTCATGGAGGCAGGTATACTGCACATGGTAGGTGCCACCTCTCCTCCCCTTTCTCAACGCTGATCTGCAGCCGTATAGCGCCAGACACGGCCGACTTGTCCGTTCGCTTCTCTGGAAACAACAAACAAGTTCCGTTACATTGGGGTCCGTACATAGAAGATTCTTACCCGAGAAACACGACCCCAACCCACCTAAATTATACCAAAGTCCATCTCGCCGCTAAGCGTGCGGACTCAATAATCGTCTGTCCAGGAAGTCGTCAGATTCACGCTGAGCTTCTGCTTGACGCGGACTTGATGTCGTCGTCCTCGTCCCACACGCGGACTTTAATGCGATCTAGAGGAATTGTGACACTCGCTATGGAAACACAAACAGAGACTCTAAATACCGTGTGCAAAAGGAACATTCCGTCGCAAATGAATGGGACACATTGTACCTGGGGCAAAGGGGTTTAGGTTAAGAACGAAAGGCGGTGGGTTTCTGTGGTGCAGCAGTTAACACGGGAGGCGACCCACGCTGATGTCTGACAGAGGAGTTGGAAATCACATTACCAGTACCAAGGAGAGGGAAAAAACCACAAGGGTTTGTAAATTTACTGAAATTGAAGTTCCTCTTCAGTGTGGAATTTGTTCAATGGGATGAACAAGAGTCCCTTAATATTGGCCAGTCGGGGGAAGATCCGGATTGAGAAACAGGGTTGTGGGGGAGAGTGGCAGTGGTACGGAGACTTATATTACAAAACACTGCCGTAAGGATGAAGAGGTTTATTAAAAGTGAAGTAGAGGAGGATAATGGTATCCCCTACATGTAAAATTATAAGGATATTAGAAGTCACTGAGTGATGAGTTCGTGTCTAATAAAGGTACAAGGACACAGACCTGAGTTATACAGGGAACTCTGGGTACCCATATGTATTATAAGGGATAATGTATCCCCTACTGTAAATTAAAGGATATTAGAAATCACTGAGGGGACTGTGTGTCGCATTAAAGGTACAAGGACACTAGATGAGTTATACAGGGAACTCTGGGTACCACTCTGTATTATAAGGGATAATGTATCTCCCTACTGTAAATTATAAGGATATTAGACGTCACTGAGGAGTTCTGTGTCTATATAAAGGTACAAGGAGACACAGACTGAGTTATACAGGGAACTCGGGTACCACTGTATATTATAAGGGATAAGTATTCCCTACTGTAAATAATAAGGATAATAGAAGTCACTGAGGAGTTCTGTGTTATATAAAGGTACAAGGACACAGATCTGAGTTATACAGGGAACTCTGGGTACCACTCAGTATTATAAGGGATAATGTATCCCCTACTGTAAATTTAAGGTATTAGAAGTCACTGAGGAGTTCTGTGTCTATATAAAGGTACAAGGACACAGACTGAGTTATACAGGAAACTCTGGGTACCACTCAGTATATATAAGGGATAATGTACCCCTACTGTAAATTATAAGGATATTAGAAATCACTGAGGAGTTCTGTGTCTATATAAAGGTACAAGGACACGGACTGAGTTATAAGAGGAATCTGGGTAAACTCATGTATTATAAGGGATAATGTATCCCTACTGTAATTATAAGGATATTAGAAGTCATGAGGAGTCCGTGGTCATTAAAGTGTACAAGGACACCGACGGGGTATACAGGGGAACTCTGGGTAACCACATCATGTATTATAAGGGATAATGTATCCCCTACTGTAAATTATAAGGATATTAGGAAGTCACTGAGGGTTCTTGTCTATAATAAAGGTACAAGGACACAGACTGAGTATACAGGGAAACATTGGGTACCACTCGTGTTTATAAGGGTATAATGTATCCCCTACTGTAAAGTATAAGGATATTGACAGTCACTGAGGAGTTCTGTGTCAATAAAGGTACAAGGACACAGGACTGCAGTTATACAGGGAACTCTGGGTACCACTATGATTATAAGGGATAATGTATCCCCTACTGTAAATTGATAAGGATATTAGAAGTCACTTGAGGAGTTCTGTGTTCCATATAAAGGTACAAGGACACAGACTGAGTTATACAGGGAACTCTGGGGTACCACTCATGTATTATAAGGGATAGTGTATCCCCTACTGTAAATTATTAAGGGATATTGAAGTCACTGAGGAGTTCTGTGTCCAGATAAAGGTACAAGGACACAGGACTGCGTTTATACAGTGAAACTCTGGGTACCACTCATATTATAAGGGATAATGTATCCCTACTGTAAATTATAAGGACTATTAGAAGTCATGCAGGAAGTCTGTGGCTATATAAAGGTACAAGGACACAGACTGAGTTATACAGGGAAACTCTGGTTACCACTCATGTATTATAAGGGATAATGTCATCACCTACTGTAAATTACTAAGGATATTGAAGGTCACTGAGGACGTTCTGTGTCCAATATAAAGGTACAAGGACCAGACTGAGGTATACAGGGAACTCTGGGGTACCACATCAGTATATAAGGGATAGGTACCCTACTGTAATTATAGGATATTAGAAGTCCCTGAGGAGTTCTGTGTCTATATAAAAGTACAAGGACACCAGACTGGTTATACAGGGAACTCCTGGGTACCACTCATGTATTATAAGGGATAATGTATCCCTACTGTAAATTATAAGGATATTTAGAAGTCCAACTGGGAGTTCTGTGTAATATAAAGGTACAAGGACACAGACTGAGTTATACAGGGAACTCTGGGTACCACCCATGTATTATAGGATAATGTATCTACTACTGTAAATTATAAGGATATTAGAAGTCACTGAGGAGGTCTGTGTCTATATAAAGGTTACAAGGAACACAGACTGAGTTATACAGGGAACTAGGGTACCACTCATGTATTAAGGGATAATGTATCCCCTACGACTGTAAATATAAGGATATTAGAAGTGCCACTGAGGAGTTCTGGTGTCTATATAAAGGTACAAGACAACAGATTGAGTTATACAGGAACTCGGGTATCCACCTATGTAGTTATAAGGGATAATGTTACCCTACTGTAAAATTATAAGGATATTAGAAGTCACTGAGGAGTTCTGGTGTCTATATAAAGGTACAAGGACACAGGATGAGTTATACAGGGAACTCTGAGGTACCACGCAGGGAGGAGAAGGGAGAAGGGAGCGCCGACGGGAAAACGGATAAAGACAAAAGGAGAAGGCACGGAGAGGGCGGGAGCGAGAAAAGGGACAGGGACACAGACGGAGGGAGACAGGGGAAACTCGGGGACCACGCAGGTGAGAGAAGGGAAGAATGGAGCCCCTACGGGAAAGCGAGAAGGAGAGGAGAGGCACGGAGGAGGCGGGGGCCAGAGAAAAGGACAAGACACAGACGCGGCGGGAGACAGGGAACGCTGGGGACCGCAGGGAGTCGAAGGATGAATGGGAGCCGACGGGGAAGTAGAAGGAGACGAGAAGGCACGGAGGGAGGGCGGGGGCGAGAGAAAGGTAAAAGGACACAGACGGGGGCTAACAGGGAACGCGGGGCGACCACGCAGGGAGGATAAGGAGAAGGAGCCCCGACGGGAAAGGGAGAGGAGAGGAGAAGGCACGAGGAGGGCGGGGGCGAGAGGAAAGGGACAAGGACACAGGGGACAGGAGGGAGACAGGAACGAGGGGGACCAAGCAGGGCGGGAGAAGGGAGGAACTGTGAGCGGACGACGGTAAATGAGAAGGATGAGAGAAGGCACGGAGGAGGGCGGGGCGCGAGCAAGGGAAAGGACACAGGCCCGGAGTGAGACAGGGACGGGGGACCCCGCAGGGAGGATAAGGAGAAGGAGCGACGACGGGACCGGAGAAAGGAGAGGAAGGCACGGAGAGGGCGGGAGAGCGCGAGAGCAGGGGGGCCCCCAGGGGAGAAGGGGAGCAAGGGACGGAGGGAACAGGGAGGACAGGGCCAGGCGAAGAAGTAGAAGAGGAGGGGGCAGAGGGAGAGAGGGCGAGCAGGAACGGAAAGGGCGGAAGGCCCAAGAGGAGACAGGACCATCGAGACGGAGAAACAAAGGAACACCGGGGAAGGAAAGACCACGAGAACCCAGAAGAACCAAGAGACCCCAAAAGGGGGCGGGCAAAGCGGGGGCCAAGCAACAAGACGAGAGGAGGGCGCGCGGGAAGGGGGACAAGGAGGGAGGGACGAGGCAGCGACAGGGCGGGGAGGAATCGACAGGGCAGCGCGCAGGGAGCCGCCCCGCAAGTCAGATGAAAGGAAGAGGAAGGGACGGGAAAGGAACAGGAGCACGAAAGCAGAGCGACACAGGGAGAGGACGGAGAGGAGACAAGGGCCGGCAGACGGGGGCCGGGTAGGATAGAGGGCGAGCGAAAGCGCGACACACACACAGAAGGCGCACCACACAGACACAAGGAGAAGAGGAGAGGGAGAGAGCGACAGGAAAGACAGTGAGGGAAACAAAGCAAAAAGAAGGAGGAAGAGGATGAAGAAAACGAAGAATCCAAGAAGAAGAAGACGGAAGAACAAGAACAACGAGAGAAGAGGAGGGGGAGGAGGGGGAGGAGGAGGAGGAGGAGTAGAAGAAAAGGAACAGAAGAACGAGGATAAGAGGAACAATATAAGAGGAAGAAGAAGAGGGAGCGGAAAAAGACAAGAACAGAAGAACGAGGAGAAGAGGGACGGAAGAACGGAGGGACGACGAAGAACAAGATGAATAAAAGGAGGCGTGAGAGCGAGGAGAGGAAGGAAAAGAGGAAGAAGAAGAATAATAAGAAGAAGAAGAATAAGAAGAGGAAGAAAAAGAAGAAGAAGAATACGAAGAAGAAGAAGAAAAGAAGAAGAAGAAGAGAAGGGGAGGATGGAGGAGGAGGAAGAAGAAGAAGAAGAAAGAAGAAGAAGAAGAAGAAGAAGAAGGAAGAGTGAGGAGGAGAAGGGAAGAAGAATAAGGAAGAAAGAAGAAGAAACAAGAGAGAAGGAAGAAGAAGGAAGAAGAAGAAGAAGAAGAAGAAGAAGAAGAATAATAATAATAAATGGTAGTAGTAGGAGAGTAATAATAATAATAATAATAATAATAATAATAATAATAATAATAATAATAGTAAAAATAATAATAACAACAATATTATTGATGATGATAATAATAATAATAATAATAATAATAATGATAATAATAACAATAATAACTATAATAATATTACTAATAACATTATTACTAATAATAACAAGATATAGTACATGATATTATTATTATTATCTTGTTATTATAGGAATTAATGTTATGTAGAAGATTATTTAGTTAGATTGTTATTATTATATTATTATTAGTGGGAGTGATTTTATTGCAGCAATGAATGATGGTTGGGATTAGGAGTGTGTACGAGGAGGAGTAGGAGTAGTATGGAGGACGGGACTACTTACGACCAGTAGGAGGAGGAGAGGGATTATTATTATTATTTGTATTAGGGTTATTATATTATTATTAGTATTATTATTATGAGTATCATATCATCAATAAATATTGTTGTTATTATTATGTTTTACGATTAGATGATTTAGATATTAATAATAAAATAAATAACAATTAGTAATAATAATAGGAATAATAATCATAATAATATTTATTTTAAATAACCGTAATAACTATAATAATATTTATAATATCTAACAGATAATGCTCAGCATCTGGATCACAAGAAACTACACAAAATCAGGACAAGAAAGAGCCTGAGGCCCCCAATTATAAGGTTACTACATAAGCTTTGTGTCAATTCGATAGGGAAGATAGAGGGCTGCCAATTAGACGGAAATAACAAAACCATTAAAAGTAATAACATTACTGGCTCTGTGGCGAAATATCCTGTAACCAATCAGAAAGGTGTCAGGGCTACTAATCAAATGTGAATATTCTAAGCCAATCACAGCCATTAAATGTGTCATAAAGGCCAAGCTCGGAGGTAATGATGACATCATGAATGAAAAGGCGTCAGGGTTTCGCTCTCCGTTTCGTACGTGTTTTAAAACCATCGGCTAATGAAAGTGACTTTGTATCCAAGAGACGTGATGAGAGTCTCGGTCCATTGTCTCGTACTTATGAAAAAGCCAAGGAAGGAGGAGGGAGCCAGGGGCCAAGGAAACGGGACAACAGCCCCAAGGAAGAGAAAGCAAAAACGGGAGGAAAGCCGGCACAACCAGACAAGGGCCGAGAGGCCAAGCTAGCAACCCCAACCCCGAACCCCGACCCGAACCCAGCCCCGACCCCGGAACCCGAAACCCCGACACGAACCCGAACCCCGACCCCAACCCGAACCGAACCCGAACCCCGAACCCCGAAACTAACCGAAACCCCTACCCCGAACCCAACCCCTACACGACCCGAACCCCTACCCGAACCCTGCCCCCACCCCAACCCTCCTACCGAAAACCCCAACCCCCGAACCCCTACCCTTAAACCGAACCCCACCACGCGACGAACACGAACGAACCCCGACCGCAACCCCAGGACCCCAACCCCCGAACACCAAAACCCATACACTAAACCCTAACCGCGACCCGAAACACGACCTAACCCCAACCCGAAGCCCTACTCCCGAACCATAAACCCTACCCTAACCAACCCCGGGACCCCGAACCCCCAACCTAACCCCCAAACCCCTACACCCCTAACCCCAACCCAACCCTAACCCAACCCATGCATCTAAGGTAAACTGCTAATACCCACATGTCCATTTTAACCCATTTATATAAGGTTAAAACTGCTAATACCACACAATGTCCATTTAACCCATTTCTATAAGGTAAAACTGCTAATACCCACAATGTCACTAACCCATTCCTATAAGGTAAACTGCTTTATACCCACCCACAATGCCCATTTAACCATTCCTATAAGGTAAATGCTAATACCCACATGCCCATTAACACATTCTATAAGGTTAAACTGATAATTACCCAAAATGCCATTTAACCTTCCTAGGGAAGGTAAATTGCTAATACCCACAAAGTTCCATTAACACCATTCCTTTAAGTAAAATGCTTAATACCCACAATGTCCACTTAACCCATTTCCTATAAGGTAAATGCTATACCACAATTGCCCATTGAAACCCCATTCTATAAGGTAAATGCTAATACACACAATGCCCATTGAACCATTCCTATAAGGATCCACTGCTAATACCCACAATGTCCATTTAACCCATTCCTATAAGGTTTAATAAACTGAATTACCCACAATTGTCCACTTTAACCCATTCATAAGGAAACTGTTATAACCCACCAATGCCCATTTACCCATTCCTATAAGGTAACTGCTAATACCCACAAATGTCCATTTAACCAATTCCTATAAGGTAAACTGCTAATTACCCACAAGCCCATTTAACCATTCCTATAAGGTAAACTGCTAATACCCCACAATGTTCATTAACCCATTCCTATAGGTAAACTGCTAATACACAAATGTTCCATTTAACCTTCCCTATAAGGTAATGTAATACCCAAAATGTTACGTAACCCCTTCCTGGCAGTAAAAAGCTAAAACCCACAATGTCCCATTTAACCCATAATTCATATAAAGTGAATGCTACTACCACAATGTCAATTAACCCATGTCCTAGAAGGTAAAATGCTAATACCCACATGTCCATTTACCCATTCCTATAGGTAAACTGCGAATTACCCACAATTGTCCACTTAACCCATTCCTAGAAGGTAAACTGCTAATACCCACAATGTCCCTTTAACCCTTCTTGTGAAGGTTCTCATTTATCCAGGTCATGGTATATCTGTGGATTCAATTAGATCAACTGGACTTGGAATATTAGTTATTGAAACGTTTCGCAGTCATCCGACGGATTTCTCTTCATTCATCAGGAAGCTGTACGAAGAATCTGTGGCATAAGTGTACCCCCTGGACAAATCCCAATTAGCATATCACAGCCCGGTGTTAGGGTGTGATTGGATAGTGTGCTAAGAGGGTGTTATAGGAACGCCCAGAGTAAGGTGTAACAACAGCATGTACATGGCAGCAGTTGGAATGTCGAACCCCCAGGTTCTATAGAGCTGGTTTAGGGCATTTATGTATAGAACAGCTAAATGAGTGGGGGGGGTCTCGAACATCCACAATGTTATTCATGTACAATGCTGTTTTAAACTTTAATCTGAGCGTTCAAACACCTCTTAGCCACTTATCTAATCACGCCCGTTAACACCTGGCTGTGATAGCTTAATTGGGTATTTTCAGGTCATGATTGCCACAGATCTTGTACAAGTCATTCGAATTGAGGGAAGACCAGTTCGGATGACTAGCGAAACGTCTTCAAGAACTACATTTCAAGTCCAGTTCATCTAATGAATACAACAGATATTTAACCATGCCTATAAGGTGTAAACTGTAAGAACCAAACAAGGTCCATTTAACCCATTCCTATAAGGTAAAATGCTAATACCCACAATGTCCATTTAACCCTCCTATAAGGTAAACTGCTAATAACCACAAGGTCCATGTAAACCATTTATAAGGTAAACTGCTAAAATACCCACAATGTCCCACTTAACCCATTCCTATAAGGGAAAACTGGCTAATACCCACAATGCCCTTAAACCATTCCTATAAGGTAAATGCTAATACCCACAATGCCCATTTTAACCATTCTAGAAGGTAACTGCTAATACCCACAATGCCATTAACCCATCCTATAAGGTAAAATGCTAATACCACAATGACCATTTACCCATTCCCTATTAAGGTAAACTGCTAATACCACAATGCCCATTTACCCCATTCTATAGGTTAAACTGCTAATACCCACAATGTCCCATTTAACCCATTCCCTAGAAGGTTAACTGCTAATACACAAATGTCCTTTACCCCATTCTAGAAGGTAAAACTGCTAATACCACAATGTCCATTTAACCAATTCCTATAAGGTAAAATGCCATACCACAATGCCCATTTACCCATTCATATTAAGGAAACTGATAATTACCCACACGAATTAACCCATTTCCTATAAGGTAAAACTGCAATACCACACAATGCCCATTAACCATTCCTAGAAGGTAAACTGCTAATACCACCAATGTCCATTAACCCATTCCTATAAGGTAAACTGCTAATACCCACAATGGTCCATTAACCCATTACATAGAAGGTAACTGCTATACCACATGTCCATTTAAACCCATCTTGTGAAGGTTCATTTATCCAGGGTTCCCAGGTATATCTGTTGTATTCAATTAGATCAACTGGACTTGAAGTTTAGTTCTGAAGACGTTTCGCTAGTAATCCGACTGGATCTCCAATTCAGAATGACTTGTAAAAGAATCTGTGGGCAATAGTACCTGGAAAATCCCAATTAGCATATCACAGCCAGGGTGTAAGGGTGTGATGGCATAGTGGCTAAGAGGGGTTTGTGATAGAACGCCCAGAGTAATGGTGTTAAACCGCATTGTACATGGCATAGGAAAACGGGGACTGGTTACAAGAGAGGGGTTAAGGAGGCCAATTTATGTGAAAATAAAGAAGAAAAACCCAGCCTAACTAGAGGTCGGGGGCGGTTCGACAACACTGTTCTGCCATGTGTACAAATGATGTTTTAAAACACCTTACTCTGGGCCGTTTCTTTATAACACTATAGCCACTATCTAATCACACCTTAAACTGGTTGGGATATGTAAGTGGGATTTTGCCAGGGTAATAATTACCACAGCTTCTTGTCAAAGTCATTTGAATGAGAAAGCAGTCGGATGACTAGCGAAACGTCTTCAGAACAAACTTCAAGTCCAGTTCATCTATTGAATACAACAGATATTTAACCCATTCCTATAAGGTAAACTGCCCAATACCCCACAATGCCCATTTAACCCATTCCTAGAAGGGTAAAACTGCTAATACCCACAAGCCATTTAACCCATTCCTAGAAGGTAAACTGCCATACCACAATGTCCATTTAACCCATTTCCGTATAAGGTTTAAAACTGCTAATACCCACAGTCCACTTACCACTTCCTAGAAGGTAAACTGCTAATACCCACAATGTCCATTTTAACCCATTCCTAGAAGGTAACTTGCCAATACCACAATGTCCATTTAAACACATTCTATAGTAAACTGTAAATACCCCTAAAATGTCCACTTAACCCATTTCCCTAGAACGGGTAAACTGACTAATACCCACAATGCCCATTTAACCATTCCTATAAGGTAAATGCCCAATACCCACAATGCCCATTTAAACAATTCCTGAAGGTAGGACAGATCAGAGTAGCAGTTGATAAAGGTGTCCCATGGGTAATAGGACAACGGGCTCTGGAGATCAGGGGGTTAATTGGGGTTTCCTCGCTCCTGTTTCGGCCAGGAATGGTCTCTGGGAAAACCCTCTGTTGGCACAGAGTGGCAGTCTTGTGGCACTACCAGGCAGCTGTCTGTATGTTTCCATTCCTACAGTGCCGTGTGTGGGATTTCCTGGCACTCAAGCCTGAAGAAGAAAATCAGTGCCGCCACTCTGGCTGCGCCGCTGTGGACCTTCCATTGAAAAATGTGGGCAAATGGCGTTGAAAACTGCAGCAACCACACAAGAATCATTAGCCCTGAATGGAACAATCATCCACCAGACCGGAAGTGACAGATAATGGACGGGACCGGCCCAGATACGCCACATAGCTAAAAGGGTCTGGAAGAAAGGTTGGACCAATTTACCAGCAGAGGGGTCCGGCCAGTTTATACCACTTAAAGGTGCAGGAATATTAAACATTTCGTGTAAATCTATCCGGGACTAGGGCAACGGCTTTAATATACACAAGCGAAGATGTTTTTAATTAACCACAGTGTGACAGTCCTGTAACGGACATAACCAGTAAAAGATTACCGAATTAGCACGAACCTCTACTGCGTGGCTCCTTACCAAAGCCAGATTTATATCAGCTGAACACACCACCCAGCGTGAAATAGTGTTAAAGTCCCGCTAACAGTCCACATTACATGGGAAGGAGGATTGACGCTGTTAAGGTAGGACAGACGTTGAATGATCTGTATGGGCAGACAAGGCTTTGATACCAGTCCCCCATAGGCGACTAATGTGGTAATAAGCTAAGGTCCCCATAGGCGACTACTGTATAAGCTGGTCACCATAGGCGGACTAATGTATTAAGCTAAGGTCCCCCATAGGCGACTAATGATAAGTAAGGTCCCAAATAGGCGACTAATGAATAAGATAAGGTCCCCAATAGGCGACTAATGAAAGCTAAGGTCCCCCATATGCGGACTAATGTATAAGCTACGCGTCCCCCATAGGCAACTAATGTATAAGCTAGTCCCCATAGGCGACTAAGTATAAGCTAAGGGTCCCCCATAGGCGGGAATAATGACGAAGCTAGGTCCCCCATAGGCGACTAATGTATAAGCTAGGTCCCCCCATAGGAGACATCTACTGTATAAGCTAAGGTCCCCCATAGGCGAATTAAGAATAGCTAAGGTACCCATAGGCGACTAAGGTTATAAGATAAGTCTGGGCGTCTGGGAGTACATTGGTACATGGATAGAAAATGGTGTAAAGAATAGGATGCAAGAGAGTAGTTGTAAATGGGGCTCATCATTATGGACTAAGTGCTAAGTGGGGGCCACAGGGATTGTGTTGGGGGACAGCCCGCTTCTATTTAATCTATTTATTATGATTTGGAAAAGTGGGTATTGTCAGCAAGGTTTTCTGTGTTGCTGACGAACACAAACTTTGTCGACCATTAAAACTCAGAGGCTGTGCAATCGTTACAGTGGGGATCTAGATACCGTATAACTGAGTATAAGTCAAGCGAGTATAAGATGGAGGGCAGAAATGGTGACCTCTACTGCCCCATGACACGTACGGTATAGCTTAATTGTAGGGGAAAAAAGGGGTGTGTATCCTTTAAGGATTATTGTGAGTGCATGTTCAAAATGTTTTTTATCCATTTCCCAAAAGATAATCGTCAGATCATTTTAAGGAATGAAAAGGGGCATTTCATACATATGTTTCCTGATCGGAAACAAAATTTTCAGGAGTGATTTTCATTCAAGAGATAAATAATTAGGTGATTTAAAATGATCACCTAATATTGTCTTTGCAACCCCCCCCCCACCCCACAAATCCTATATGTGAATGGAAATCATTGGCTCATTTGACAAATTACTATAGTATAGTAGATAGAATAATTAGTAGCCCATACAGTGTAGGGAGTGGATACCAACCGCCAAACAACACCCAAAATAAATTCCCATGGATGCATATATACACCGATTTATAGTAATTGTGGTTATATAAAGATGGTGTTTGTGTCCATGTAATATATCATTATAATACAATAATGTAATATAAGATAAAAAACATAAATTACATAATGTTAAATGCCATTTAATATTATAAGGCAATACAATATAAGTAATAAAATATGTAATATATGATTGTTAAGTTATTAATATTTAGAATGATAAAAATAGGTAAGAAATCTAGTTTATAATGTAGTGTAGTATATATAAAATAAACAATGTAATATAAAGTATATGGTATGTTATATAATATAAAGTAATAGATGTACTGTATTATATAATAGAAAATATAATGCAATATAATAAATAATGAGAATATTATAATGTAATTATAGAAATAAGAATGTACTATAATAGACTATATATGTAAGATAATATATAATGCAAATATTAATATATAATGTAATATAATTTAAAAGTAATATAATAGAAATATAATGAAAGATATAGAATATATAATGCAATTATAATTAGAATATATAATGAATATATAATGCAAATAATAGGAATATATAATGTAATATAATAGAATATATAATGTTAATATAATGCAATATAATCGAATATATTCTGTAATAGAATATATATGCTATAATATTAATATATATAATGTAATAATAAGTAATAGAATATATTAATGTAATACATATATAATGTAATTATAATACAATATATAATGCAAATATAATAGAATATATAATGTACGATAATGTTTAAGACAATAATAATGTATATAAAGACATATATAATTTAAGAATAGATATATAATGTAAGATAAACATCATGTAATTCTATATAAATGTACTGGAATGTACGCTATTATATAATAGAAATATAATTCAAGATAATAAAAATAGAATATATAACTGTAATATAATATATGTAATAAATATCTATTAATGTAATATATAAGTCTTATTATATATAAATGTAATATAAGTATTAGTAAGTAAATGTGAATGTAATACAATAGTATGTTATAATCTTATTATTTATTCATTTTTCTAGGGTTTTCTACAACACATATCTATGTTCTGCGGTCCAGGTCACTTACAAATGAAAAATTCTTTCCACACTGGATTTGAGGTTTCCGTTTATATCGTCGTGGTTATCTTCTTCGTCTTTCCACTGGCACGGTGACGTACGGATCAGACGATCCCGTTTTTCCTTGGCTTGTGTAAGCCCTGAGGCACACAGTACTGGGGCAGAAGAAGAGGAAATGAGAATTCAAAAGCCCCTTTAGAGCAAAACGTGGATCTGCTACACTGACACCCCATGGACTTACCAGGTATTAATTTAAACATCACATTTCACCCCAAGCTGTTCTTGGACTATAATGGGGAAATGTGTGATTTACTAGTGGGGGAGGATCAGATGGATTACCAATTTACTAGATAAACTACAGCGCACATTATCTTCACATTAGCCCAGAAAATACTACCAGCTGATAATGATCAAATTGACTTTCATGTAAACATACACAGTATATTCTTATAGGACACCCAATCCCGTGTAGTTTACCGCCCCTCCCTTAGACCAGTGATATCGACATGCTCAGTGAGAGAGCACCAGAGAGAGAGGAATCTCCCAATCAAGATACATTGTATTCTCCTGGGATGGTGGTAGTAGAAGTGGGAGGGGTCTGTAGTTAAAGAATTAAAAGATTTCCCTGAGACCAGCGATCAGACAGTACTTCAGTGAGGAGATTCACCCAGAGAGAGAGGATTTCCCAATCATATACATTGTTATTCCCTGGGGGTTATTAGAAGTGGGAGGGTCTTGGTAGTTAAAGAATTTAAAAAGAGTTCCCTAGGTTTATTCATTAGTTAATTAAATTGAGTAGATCAGTGAGTCAGTACAGGACAAAAGGTCCCTGCATGATTACAGAAATACTGTATCTATCTACAATACATGTAAGTGTACATATGAAGCTGTGGTATAGTGCTACGGGACGGGATTTAATACGTCAACTGATGTTGTGGTAATATTCATCTGTCCCACGGGACGGAATCCTATCAACATGGAGGGGTCCCATCTGGGATCACGAGCATGAAGGAAGTTTTCGGGGACGGAAATTCCTATGAACATTCTGTATCACCTGACGCAGTGAATTGGAACTCTGGAAATCCCATTTCTTAACGTTCCTTGGTCCTTGGTGAAAAATGTTGGAATGTGGAAACCCAAATATGTCAGAGACCCCAAGCATCTTTACCAGGTCTAGGCGTGATGAGACAGTAGAAAGGGAGGGAGGGGACAACAGAACGAGACCTAGACGTTTTGTTTATTGACTGTTTAAAGGGGAAACTAAAGTTCCAGATAACATTGTTCCTAATAAGAAAGGTGGCACTCAAAAAGATACAGCTGTTTCTTCCTCTCCCTTTGCTGTGGCTGCTGGGGATCGGAAATAAAAAGGGGCCACTAGGGGTCAAGCTCCCATTACTCATCTCATTGGGTTTGCTGGGGAGTCTAAGTGTAAACAGTAACAGTATTACTTAAAATGCTGCTATCGTGCAAAGCAGATCAAAAAGCTCAACCGCTAGAAGCTGACAGCCAATCCAGAGGCAGATACTTGCCTCTATTAGTCCACTGAAACATGTACAAGCAGATTTGACTTATTAGTCCACTGAACTGAACATGTTACAGACGAGATCCTGCCTCTTAGTCAATGAACATGTTACAGCAGATCATGCTCTAGTCACTGAACATGTTACAGCAATCCTGCCTCCATTACGTCACTGAACATGTTACAGCCAGATCCTGCCCTCAGGACATCACAGAACAGTGTGAAATTGATTTTAAAATCACTCTTTCCTCCCCTCGCAACTTGCTTCACAAAAATATCAAACATTTACATAATTATTATCAAGCACTAGTCTTATTCTGGATTTCCATATTCGGTGGGAAAAACCATGAAAAACTGGGGTTCAGGGGGCTTGGCCATAGGTGAACATGCTCACAAGCTATTTGAGACTACAGGGGCTGTGCGTGTAGTGGCAACAATATGGAAGCCTTTAAGTATAGAATTATTTTCTTACATGTAAGTTACATGCCACATTCCGAGAGAACAATCTCAAAATGTATTAAATATTCTTTTAATTGTCTTCTTAAAAGTGGACATTGCTGAGAATTGTAAACCTTCGTTCTGCCCGTACCCAGTGATGGTAATTTGGCAGAGCATTTGGATGGGCCATCAAACAGCTCTGCTGAACCGTCTTTCATCTGCTGGGGCATGAGCCACTTTCCCCACATCAAAGAAGTCTCTAATGCTTCAAAGATCTCAGGCTTGTTCCTCGGCCCGGATCTTCATTCGGTCCTTCTGGCCATGATGAGAGTCTTGGGTCCGGTCTTCTGCCCCATGTGTGGGCTTTTCTCTGCTTGACCTGTAATACAAAAAACCAATGAAGGGATTGATGGGAAAGAACGCCAGATTATGATATCCTTAACGCAAATCTCTAGAGAGCTTTGCAAAGCTAATGAAGTCACCACAAACCCAAACCTGGAATTAAAAAGAACATGTTCTGCCAACCTGGTGGATCATCAGCCTAAGGGGCCTGTCCAGGTTCAGTACTGAGAGTAGCAATAGTGACGAAGCAGTTACACTCACCTCAATCTACAAAGCGGTGTTGGGGGAGGACCTGCATAAGATCTTCCTCATGAAGGGGGCCGCTGTACCCAGATCCAATTCTAGACAGATCTGATTATAAAGAATCTGAAAATTGTCCTCCATATCGGGGCAGTTAGAAAGAGGTGGGGAATAGGGTGTCATTATTGGTCGAGTAGTTAAGGTCGCTCCTTTCTGGTGCTGGAGATGGTGAGAGTTCCATGTTTAACCCATTTGTTTGCATTTTAGAGGAGCAGAAGGAGTGATTTTAGAGGACCATAGATTAGCACAGTCAGAGCAGTAAATTAACTAGGCTCTTGTACGGAAACTCCAGCACGAAGGCAAAAACGCGGTCATCAGGCCTCTGGGGCTGTCCAGAGGTGAACAGTTCCGAAACAGCAAATAACCTTCCCAAGCCCTGCATTTGGATAACAGGAACAGATGACGGAAACAGTAAATGGGCATTTCAGTGCCACCCATGATAGTAATACCCATAAGCGAGGGCTGGCGCCTTACCCACGGCTTCAAGTAATGGAGCTTGTTCCTTCGTTTTTAGAATTGGTCGGGGGATTGACACAAGGATATTAACAAAAAAGGAATTTGCACTATAAAACTAATAACATGGTGGGGGTGAGGCCGGCTACCCACAAAAACATGCCCCACGCCCCAAAACGCAAAACCGGCACCGCACCCACAATCTTTTCATCTTTCTTGTAACTTGGACAGGTTTTAAACAAAGTCTAGAAGTACAATGAACTGTTTCAGGGATTAGGCCACACACGGCGGTTTAACGGCACGTTGCACAGTACCAAACCGACACTAACGTTAGACCCCAAGTTGACTCCAGCCGCGCACTAGGCACGCGTGATCCGGTAATCAGAAGCGAAGGGCAATGGTCATTTTTGCGCCAGAACATGCAGCCCATTACACGGCAATGAGCACCGGAAACGCACACAAGGATCATTAGCCAATCAGTTGAGATACCTACTCTGCAAGCAGTCGGCATGGAGCAGTCTTGGCACTTGCATGGAATTTTCACCCCACACTCAGAGCCCAGCGGGCATCCTGCCGGGCAATGCCCCAGAGGCAAACCCCTCACACTCGTGCCAGTAATGTAGGGGGTTAGTGGCCGTCCAGATCTCACAAGTTGGGGGGAAGTGGTGCAGGGAAGATGGGGTAGATTAGGCTTGGAGGGTTTTCTTTGTGACATGTGATTTCTGAAAACATGAAAAAACAATCATTGCGGTTTGCAGTTCTTTCAAGGGACTGATCTATGTGAGCAGGGGGTGGTATGGCCCGTTTTACCAATGGTTTCTATATAAGATGGTATGGCCCAGGGTCTTACCATGCTTCTATATCAGGTGGTATGGCCCAGCTTTACCCATGGTTCTGTACAGGTGTGGTATGGCCAGTTCTTACCCATGATTTACTATATAAGATGGTATGGCCCCAGGTTTAAAAACATGGCTTCTATATCAGGAGGTATGGCCCAGTCTATCCATTTGGCTTCTATTATGCAGTGGTATGGGCCAGTCTTACCATGGCTTCTATATAGGTGTATGGCCCAGTCTACCCATTGATTCTATAGCAGATGGTATGGCCCAGTCTTACCCATGGCTTCTATATCAGGTGGTAGGCCAGTCGTACCATGGATTCTATATCAGATGGTATGGCCCAGTCTTACCCATGGCTTCTTATTTAACAGGTGGTATTGGCCCAGTCTTACCCATGGCTTCTATATCAGATGGCATGGCCCACTTCTTACCCATGGCTCTCTATATCAGTGGATGTCCGCTTACCCATGTGATCTATATCAGGTGGTATGGCCCAGGTTACCCATGGCTTCCTTTACCAGGTGGAGTATGGCCCCGTCTCTTACCCCATCGGCTCTATATCAGATGGCATGCCCAGTCTTACCCAGGGCGTCTAATTATCAGGTGGAATGTCCCAGTTTACCATGGTTCTAATCAGGTGGTTATGGCCCAGTCTTACCCATGGCTTCTAATCAGGTGAATGGCCCAGTTTACCCATGCTTTATATGAGAGGCCATGGCCCAGTCTTACCCATGGCTTCTATCTCAGGTGGATGTCCCAGTTCTTACCATGGCTTCTCTCTGAGATGGGGCATGGCACAGTTTTACCATGACTTCTACAATTCAGGTGGTTGGAATGGCACACAGTTCTTACCCATGGATTTCTAATCAGGTGGTATGGCCCAGTCTTACCCATGGCTTAATATATTCAATTGGTATGGCCAGAGGTCTTACCCTGGCTTTATATATATCAGGTGTGGTATGGACCAGTTTTACCCATGGCTTCTATGTCAGGTGGAAGTCCAACGGTATGTCACCCCCGCTTCTATATAGGTGGTAGGGCCAGTTTACCCATGGCTTCTATATCAGTGGAATGTCCCAGTCTGACCCATGGCTTCTTATATAAGGGTGGAATGTCCCGGTCTGACACATGGCTTCTTATCAGGGCATGGCCCGGTCTACCCATGGCTTATATATCAGGTGGAATGGCCCAGTCCTGTACCAGGCTTCTATATCAGGTGGAATGTCAAAGTCTTATCCATGGATCTATATCAGGTGGTATGGCCCCAGTCGTACCCATGGCTTCTATTACCAGGTGGTATGCCCAGGCCTTAAACAGGGCTTCATATCAGGTGGTATGGCCCAGTCGTACCCAGGGCTTCTAATCCCTGTGGTATGGCCAGGTTTCTTACCATGGCTTCTATATCAGGTGGTTATGGCCCGGTTTACCCAGGCTTCTATACCAGGTGGTATGCCCAGTCTTACCCATGTGCTTCTATACTCAGGTGGTATGGCACCAAGTCTTACCATTGGCTTCTGATCAGGGTGGAAGTCCCAGTCTTAAACCCATGGTTCTTATATCAGGTGGAATGCCCCAACAGTCTACCCATGGCTTATATATCAAGTGGTATGGCCAGTCTACCCATGGCTTCTATATCAGGTGGTTGGCCCAGTCTTACCCATGGCTTCTATATCAGGTGGTATGGCCCAGTCTACCCAAGATGCTATATCAGGTGGTATGGCCAAGTTCTTAACATGCTTCTATATCAGGTGGTAGTGGCCCAGTCTTACCCATGGCTGCTATATCAGGTGGTATGGCCCAGTCTTATACCCATTGGCTTTCGATATCAGGTGCTATGCCCACAGTCTACCCATGGCTTCTAGATCAGGTGGTATGGCCCAGTGCTACCAATGGATTATATATAAGGTGGCTATGGCCCAGCTCCTAACCATGGCTTCTCATATCAGAGGTGGTATGTCCCAGTCTACCCAGGGCTTATATATCAGGTGGTAGGCCCAGTCTTACCCATGGCTTATATATAAGGTGGCTTTGGTATGGCACAGTCTACCAAATGGCTTCATATCAGGTGGTTATGGACCCAGCTTACCCATGGCTTCTATATCAGGTGGTATGGCCCAGTCTTACCCATGGCTTCTATATCAGGTGGTCTGGCCCAGTCTTACCCATGGCTTCTAATCAGGTGGTATGGCCCAGTCTACCCATGGCTTCTATATCAGGTGGGATGCCCAGTCTTACCCATGGCTTCTAATGGTGGTATGGCTAGTCCTATCGTTGGCTGCCATATCAGGGTATGCCCAGTCTTACCCATGGTCTTCTATATCGAGGTGGTATGGCCAGTCCTACCTGACTTCTAGATCAGGTGGTATTAAAACCTAATTTTGCTTTCCTGGGCCCATCCAACAGGCATTCTGTAAACCCATGTCGAAAATGAGGTGATGGTGTGTTGAACTTACAAGTCTTTCATCATTAAGAGAAGTGCGTGTAGACATGGCGGAGGTGATTCCCAGCTTTCCGAGATTGGACCAAAAGACTAGAGGTTAAATAATGAGTCACTGTAAGTGTGAAAGATGCAAAGTCATCAATGTTCAAAAAGTCCATAGATGAATTAACCGTAAGACTGTACCAGGACCTGGGGGGTGTGGGACGGACGGAGGGGGAAAGGATACTTCCTAAACCACCGTTATTGGTATGTAGGGATTCTAATGGGGGTTCAGACATCAGAGGAAAACATCTGGAGAGGGTATAAAGTTTCTATCTGATGAAAATGACTGAAGGACAAAAAGCAATAAGGGTTAATCTAAAACGGAGGGAACGTGGAGGAAAGGCGAGTTAACATATATGACAGTGGCACACAACAAACATAATTTTTTTTTTTTTTTTGATTGGATTGGTGTCGTAACACCGGACATAGAAGTACAAGGAATAGAAGGATTAAAAACGTCTGAATGTGAATGATCCCAATATCAGAGCCCATCCGGAATAAATATTAAACCTTATAAACCCCCTGGACACCAAATTAAAAGAAATGCCGTTTTTAGCCGCAGCTTTAATGGCAGCCAAGCTAAGGTGACGTTGCGGGTAATTAACTTGCTTGGCCATTTAAACTTGGCACTAGGATGCCAATGTAATCCCTGTGTGCTAAACAGGAGGTTCCATTACATCAGTGATGTATGTACAGAGAAATAGGGAAAGAAAATTGGAATAAGGGTAAATAAAACTGCAGCAATCGGTGAGGGGGGGGGGGATGGTTTGCAAAGTACTACAAATGAATGGGACACATTGTACCTGGGCAAAGGGGTTTAGGTAAAGAACGAAAGGCGTGGGTTTCTGTGGTGCAGTTTAACACGGGAGCGACCACGCTGATTGTCTGACAGAGGAGTTGGAATCACATTACCAGTACCAAGGGAGAGGAAATAAACCACAAGGGTTTGTAATATTTACTGAAATTGAAGCTTCCTCTTCAGTGTGGAATTTGTTCAATGGGATGACAAGAGTCCCTTAATATTGGCCAGTCGGGGGACGATCCCGGATTGAGAAACAGGGTGTGGGGAGAGAGTGGCAGTGGTACGGAGACTTAATATTACAAAACCCTGCCGTAAGGACTGAAGAGGTTTAGTAAAAGTGAGTAGAGGAGGGATAATGTATCCCCTACTGTAAATTATAAGGATATTAGAAGTCACTGAGGAGTTCTGTGTCTATATAAAGGTACAAGGACACAGACTGAGTTATACAGGGAACTCTGGGTACCACTCATGTATTATAAGGGATAATGTATCCCCTACTGTAAAGTGGGAGGGGTCTTGGTAGTTAAAGAATTAAAAGATTTCCCTTAGGTTTATCATTAGTTAATCTAATTGATAGATCAGTAGCTAAGTACAGACAAAAGGATCCCTGCATGATACAGAAATACTGTATCTATTTACAATACATGTACGTGTACATATGAAGCTGTATATGTGCTACGTGGACGGGATTTAATACCGTCAACTGATGTGTAATATTCATCTGTCCCCAGGGACGGAATCTCTATCAACATGGAGGGTCCCATCTGGGATCACAGAGCATGAAGGAAGTTTTCGGGCAGATAATCTAATGAACATTCTGTATCACCTGACGGCAGTGAATTGGAACTCTGGGAAATCCCATTTCTCTAACGTTCCTTGGTCATTGGTGAAAATGGTGGAATGTGGAAACCAAATCATGTCATAGAACCCAAGCATCTTTACCAGGTCTAGGACGTGGATGAGACAGAGAAAGGGAGGGAGACAACAGAACGAGACCTAGACGTTTTGTTGACTGTTTAAAGGGGAACTAAAGTTCCCAGATAACATTGTCCTAATAGACAGGGTGCACTCACAAAGATACAAGCTGTTTCTCTCCTCTCCCTTTGCTGTGGCTGCTGGGTGATTCATGAAATAAAAAGTGGGCACTAGGGGTCAAGCTCCCATTACTCATCTCATTGGGTTTGCTGGGAGTCTAAGTGTAAACAGTATACTTCACATGCTCTATAGTGCAAAGCAGATCAAAACAGCCTCAACCGCTAGAAGCTGACAGCCAATCAGAGGCAGATACTTGCCTCTATTAGTCACTGAACATGTTACAGCAGATTCTGCCTCTATTAGTCACTGAACATGTTACAGCAGATCCTGCCTCTTAGTCACTGAACATGTTACAGCAGATCCTGCCTCTTAGTCACTGAACATGTTACAGCAGATCCTGCCTCCATTAGTCACTGAACATGTTACAGCAGATCCTGCCTCTCAGACACAGAACAGTGTGAAATTGATTTTAAAATCACTCTTCCCCCCTCGCAAATTGCTTCACAAAAAATAATCAAACATTTACATAATTATTATCAAGCACTAGTCTTATTCTGGATTTCCATATTGGTGGGAAAACCATGAAAACTGGGGTCAGGGGGTGTGGCCAATAGGTGCACATGCTCACAAGGCTCTTTGAAGACTACATGGGCTGTGAGTTGTAGTGGCAACAATATGGAAGCCTTAATTATAGAATTATTTTCTTACATGTACGTTACATGCAACTTCCTAGAGAACAATCTCAAAATGTATTAAATATTTCTCTTTTAATTGTCTTAAAACGTGGACATTGCTGAGAATTGTAAACCTTCGTTCTGCCCGTACCAGTGATGGTAATCTTGGCAGACCATTTGGATGTGCCATCCAACACGCTCTGCTTAACCGTCTTCATCTGCTGGGCATGAGCCACTTTCCCCACATCAAAGACGTCTCTAATGACTTCAAAGATCTCCGGCTTGTTCCTCTCCCGGATCTTCATTCGGTCCTTCATGGCCATGATGATATTCTGGGTCCGGTCTTCTGCCCCATGTTTGGAGCTTTTCTCTGCTGCCCCTGTAATACAAAACCCAATGAAGGGATCTGATGGAGAAGAACGCTCAGATTATTGATATCTTAACGCAAATCTCTAGAGAGCTTTGCAAAGCTAATGAAGTCCACCCACAAACCCAACCTGGCATTAAAAAGAACATGTTCTGCCAACCTGGGTGATCATCAGCCTAAGGGGCTTGTCCAGGTCAGTACTGAGAGGTAGCAATAGTGACGAGCAGTTACACTCACCTCAATCTACAAAGCGGTGGGGGAGACCTGCATCAGATCTTCCTCCTGAAGGGGGCGCTGTACCCAGATCCATCTAGACAGATCTGATTATAAAGAATCTGTAAAATTGTCCATATCTGGGGCAGTTAGAAGAGTGGGGGACTAGGGTGTCTTTTATTGGTAGAGTAGTTAAGGTCGCTCTTTCTGGTGCTGGAGATGGTGAGAGTTCCAGTTTAACCCCATTTGTTTGCATTATAGAGGAGCAGAGAGTGCTTTTAGAACCATAGATTAGCACAGTCAGAGCAGTAAATTACACTCGGCTCTTGTACGGAAACTCGCAGCACGAAGGCAAAACGCGTCATCAGGCTCTGGGGCTGTTCCAGGTGAACAGTTCCGAACAGCAAATAACCTTCCCAGCCCTGCAATTTGGATCACAGGAACAGCTGGACGGAAACAGTAAATGGGCATTTCAGTGCCACCCACTGCTAGTTAATACCATAGCGAGGGCTGGCGCCTACCCACGGCTCAAGTTAATGGAGCTCTGTCCTTCGTTTTAGAATTGGTCGGGGGATTGACTACAAGGATTTAACAAAAGGAATTTGCACTAAACTAATAACATGGTGGAGGGTGAGGCCGCTACCCACAAAACCACTGCCCACGCCCCAAAACGCAAAAACCGGCACCGAACCACAATCTTTTCATCTTTCTTTGTAACTTTGTACAGGTTAAAAAAAGTCTAGAAGTAAAATGAACTGTTTCAGGGATAGGCCACACCACGGCGGTTTAACGCACGTTGCACAGTACAAACCGTACACTAACGTAGACCAATTGCTCCAGCCGCACTAGGCACGCTGTGATCCGGTAATCAGAGCGAAGGCAATGTTCATTTTTTTGCGCCATAACATGCAATCCCATTACACGGCAATGAGCACCGGAAACGCACACACGGATCATTATGCCAATCAGTGAGATACCTACTCTGCAAGCAGTCGGCATTGAGCAAGTCTTGGCACTTTTCATGGCATTTCACCCCACACTCAGAGCAGCGCATCCCCTGCCGGGCAATTCCCCAGAGCAAACCCTCACACTCGTAGCAGTATGTAGGGGTAGTGGCCGTCCAGATCTCAAAGTTGTGGGGAGTGGTGCAGGAGATGGGGTAGATTAAGGCTTGGAGGGTTTTCTTGTAGACATGTGATTTCTGAAACATGAAAAAACAATCATTGGTTTGCAGTTCATTCAAGGACCTGATCTAGTGAGCAGTGGTGGTATGGCCCAGTCTTACCCATGGTTTCTATATCAGGTGGTATGGCCCAGTCTTACCCATGGTTTCTATATCAGATGGTATGGCCCAGTCTTACCCATGGCTTCTATATCAGGTGGTATGGCCCAGTCTTACTCATGGCTTCTATATCAGGTGGTATGTCCCGGTCTTACCCATGGCTTCTATATCAGATGGTATGGCCCAGTCATACCCATGGCTTCTATATCAGGTGGTATGGCCCAGTCTTACCCATGGCTTCTATATCAGGAGGTATGGCCCAGTCTTATCCATGGCTTCTATATCAGGTGGTATGGCCCAGTCTTACCCATGGTTTCTATATCAGGTGGTATGGCCCAGTCTTACCCATGGCTTCTATATCAGGTGGTATGGCCCAGTCTTACCCATGGCTTCTATATCAGGTGGTATGGCCCAGTCCTACCCATGACTTCTATATCAGGTGGTATATAACCTAATTTTGCCTTTCCTGAGGCCCATTCCAACAGGAATTCTGTAAACCCATGTCTGAAATGAGGTGATGTTGAACTTACCAAGTCTTCATCCTTAAGAGAAGTGCGTGTAGCCATGGCGGAGGTGATTCCAGCTTTCCGAGATTGGACCAAAGACTAGAAGGTTAAATAATGAGTCACTTTACAGTGTGAAAGATGCAAAGTCATCAATGTTCTAAAAATGTCCCATAGATTTGGAATAACCGTACAGACTGTACCAGACCTGGGGGATTGTGGGACGTACGGAGGGGGAAAGGATCTTCACTAACCACCGTTATTGGGTATGTAGGGATCTAATGGGGGTTCAGATTCAAGAAGGAAAACATCTGGAGACGGGTATAAAGTTCTATATTATAAATGACTGAACGGAAAAGCAAAGGGTTAATATAAAACGGAGGGAACGTGGAGAAAGGAGAGTAACATATATGACAGTGGCACACAAACACTATTGCTTGGAATCTGGTGTCGTTAACACACTGACATATAAGTACAAGGAATAGAAGGATTAATAACGTCTGAATGTGAAATGATCCCCCATTCAGAGCCCATCACTGAATATAATATTAACCTTTATAAACCCCCTGGAACCAAATAAAAGAAATGCCGTTTTTTTAGCGCCGCTTTAAGGCAGCCACGCTAAGGTGACGTTGCGGTTAATTAACTTGCTTGGCCATTTAAACTTGGCACTAGGCTGCCATATGTAATCCCTGTGTTCTAAACAATGAGGTTCCATTAAATCAGTGATGTACAGAAATAGGGAAAGACATTGGAATAAGGAAATAAACTGCAGCAATCGGGAGGGGGGGGGGCTGGTTGCAAGTACCTACAATGCCATTGGCTCTGAGTGGGATAGGGATCACTTACCATAGCCTTGAGAAAAGGTAGGTTGGCAAATAAAAGAATTTATAATTAGTTCAGTTAGAAATGCAAGAATGGTTTCACCAAACGCTACCTATAATTCCTGTCTGTGCCAGATGGGAGAGGGTTAATCAGTGTCGGACTGGACTGTTGGGGGCCTATCAGGAAACCTGAGACCAGGGGCCAACCTGGATGAGTTTAGGGGCCCACCTAACATTACATATTTCTATCATCACCCATATACATATCCTGTTGTTTATTATAATGCATTTCCTACTTTGGCTCTGTATTTAAACTGTAGCATTTTTCTTGGGTTAAAGGGCTTTGGGCCCCTCGTGGGATTCCCCTGTTATCCTGTGGGCCAGTCCGTCACTGGGGTTATCCCATAAAAGGGCCAAAAGGCTGAACTGATGTATCCTCATTAGAACCATATCTGTTGTATTCAATTAGATGAACTGGACTTGAAGTTTAGTTCTTGAAGACGTTTCGCTAGTCATCCGACTGGATCTCTCTATTCAGAATGACTTGTACAAGAATCTGTGGCAATTATGTACCCTGGATAATCCCAATTAGCATATCACAGCCAAGTGTTAGGGACCTTCTGAATGCAAGGCGTGGATGCAAACCATGCATTCAGAAGGTCCCTAACACTTGGCTGTGATATGCTAATTGGGATTTTCCAGGGTATTTATTGCCACAGATTCTTGTACAAGTCATTCTGAATTGAGAAAGCCAGTCGGATGACTAGCGAAACGTCTTCAAGAACTAAACTTCAAGTCCAGTTGATCTAATTGAATACGACAGATTTACCGTGACCTGGATGAATTAGAACCTTCACAAACCTCATTAAAACTGTACAAATCATCCTAAATGTGAACCAACAGCTCCAACCAGCACTCAGGCCTTGTAACGTGGAGCGCCCCCTTCTGGACCAACTATGACAACATCCCAAATGAAGCTTTAATCTAAGTTCTGTTATTATTTAGCATTTACTACACTAGCAGATCTAACATGGTTCTAAATACCATAATGAGTCTCTTACCAGGTCGCTAACCAGAGGGATCGGCTTTTTCTTTCGGAGATCCGGCATGCTGTCGATACCATAGAGTCCTCCTGCAGGCCTGCAAATAGAACAAAGACTTGGAATCTCCTGGACCCCATGGTGTAAGGAGCCACAAGTCACACAGTTCAGCCAGGGTGAAACATCTTAAGTGACACTTTAGGCCTTGCAGAGAATCAGACAAGCCCCTACCCTGCCCCCCACTAGCAGGCAGAGATACAAAGTTTTTAAATGGACATCTCCTCCCTCTCTTCATAGGTGAATAAAACTGAGCATGTCTGTGTCAGCGACTTGGTGGGGAGGCGTTATCTATATTTTTTGCCCTCTAGACCAGCTTGCTTGTGGCCCCCTCCCTTGACCCCAGTTAATATTTGGCATTAAAAAGCACGCAAAAATGTCCTTAAAAAATAGGAGTAATATTTATACTAAATAGATTTTTATGAATATGGGTCAGACCAAATAAAATATTCTACTACTTTATGGGACTGCAGTAAAATCAATTGAAAGGTTCGTAAATTTGCTAGTTACATTGTACCCCTGTTTTTCGTTCAAGTTAAAGTCATGCTAAGCGGGTTCGCTACCGTTTAGCGCGACTTTAACCCCATATTAGTGACGGATGAGCAGGTTATGTAAAAGACATCCGAGCACTTGCGATTCAATATCGCATTTCGCTAAAAGATGGCGCTAAAACCACGCTGTGGGTAAATCACCGTGCGCAAATGCGATATTGAATCGCTTCCTTGGCCACAGCAATCAATCATTGGTTGTGATGTCAGCAGTCACGCCTTGATTGACAGCATGGAGGGAGGAGCCAACTTACTCCAATAAGATGCAGGTAATAAAGTGCTGGATATGTCAGTTGGGGTTGGGGGCAGGTAATGTTTTGGTTTTTAGGGTGGACATAGGAAATTTGCTGTTAATAAAATGTTGTATCTTGGACATTTCCTTTCCCAAAGTGCATTGCAAGTTGTTGTTTCATTTACATAACCGCAGGTGGGAACAATCTAGTTACCATGATTTATTCTAAGTGCATTAAAACAAATTCACACAATACTCTGGTGACGGGAACTTTTCTCACATTCATTTACAGTATGAACCTCTTAGCAGTTAGTACAGTTCATTGTCTCGGTGATTACATTACGGTGAAA